>JAMZAV010010583.1:0-22260 GCA_024449915.1 Sweltsa coloradensis
TGGATCACTTGGAAGCTCCACCCTTTTTTCATAGTAGGCCGTAAATGTGCCAGAAAGCAGGTAATTTATACTAATTTCCCAAACTTGTTTAGAGGAGACAATTAATTGAAATGTTAAAATACGCTCCGATTGCTGATTCCTTTATTAATAACACCCAAAAATTTCAAATTTTTGGGGTGAAAATTCGAGGTTGAAAAGTGGATTCAGAAAGTATAAGAAGCTGGATTTGCCGATCAAGCAGTTTTCAATGGACGTTTATTATTGCAAAATGTATTTTCAAAATGTTTCATGACCTTACAGTCCCAAACTAAGGTCACGTAAACTTTATGGATCCACTATGTTATTGTATTTAGAAACTTCCCCGAAACATAAAACAGCGTATTCTTGTTCTTGTGGCAAGTTAATCACGCCGCCACTTGTGATTCTGCGGGTAGTACCTGCCTGGCTTGTGCTTCCTGTGTGGCGGGTACGCACCCGGCGTCTCGGACCCGCTGCTGAGAACCTCTCTCTCCGACTTCCGCGTGGAAGAGCCGCCACATCGTCACCCCGCCGAGTTCTCTATACTTACCTCACGTGATATATTAGAAGAGGTGCCATAAAGTAGCCCCATTACGACTCGCTGCCTCACGAGAAATGGAGGATTTTAGTACCTGTTTTAAATGGGATTGCATAACATCAATGTCCCTTCCAAATGTTGGAATCTAGATTTTTATGTGGCGAGATGGCACAAAGAAATGGTTTCGTAGCAAAGAAGGGACTATAGGTAGTGTGCATGATTAATTACTCAACAATACGGAACGATGTAAAAAAAAAGCATAAAATTATAAATAAAATTCACTATAACTAGCAAGTACAGTTGTGGGCAAACTGAGACCAAGAAATTTAGTACACCCCGTAAAACGCCCCCACCCACCCCACGCCGCACCCAGTAAGATCACATTCGGAAGGTCGTTAGTCGATCCTAGCAACCGGAAATTCTGGCGAATGTTTAGACAAACCCTTGATTTCCTGCTTACTAAAATTATAATTGTACGAAACTTTGAAGTATTGTCACGAAACAGAAATAAATGGACTATTGTCCACTTTCGTTTGGTCCAATAACGACAAATTTCTAGGATTATTCTTGTAATTACAATAAATATTGAACTCTTCTACATCTTGCTGACTCTATACTACAGTTCTATGTACCTTGCTGAATGAAAAAGCTATTGCTAAATGACCCAAAGTGTTATATTTTCCCTTAAGTAAGTACCGCATTAGAATAACAAATAAATAGACTAGCTTAGAAGTTGCTACACAGATCGGCGTTGGTGAAAAAACAAACAAAACATAAACATAATATGCTAATGCTTATCAATGACTGAAACGTCTAGGATTAGTAAGTATATTATTTATAATTAAATATATTTTTTCGGCGACATTATATTTCATGAGAAATCTAGGAAATGTACCTAGCCTTGTAAGACAATACTTAAATCTTGTATATATTGTCAGTATATCTGGTTCCGGAATAAAGCCTACAACACAGGGTCGTCCACGTGCAAAATAACGTGTTTGTTTTCGAGTCACGTGTGATTTTCGAAGTGGGGCGTTCGACTTTCCGGAACTTACTCTTGAAAATTAAATTGGAAAAGGCTAAAGTTAAACACGGTATTGTGCTGACTTTGGGGAGAAAGTAAAAGTTTATAATTTGTATCAATATTTAGTCGATTTTCTCCCGTGAAAGCACCCAAGGTTGTGAGATTGCGATGAAAGGGTTTAGGGGGTGGGTTACAACGGTTGGAAAGTTGATTTAAAGATAATTGAGAGTCTATTGGTTTAATTTGCGTCAAATCAATCTAGACGTACCCCACTTCAGCTATGTATATTTTATAATTCAAAAGTTCAGTTTTTGCTGGATTCAAGGCAAGTTACTGGTTTAATCAATCAGCATTAGGCAGGTCAGAAATTAGATTGGTACCAGGGCAGAGACTCAGAGGGGGGGAATAACCAAATTATCTTAAAAATGGGCTGAGGGCTTGAGGTAGACTGGTACATCTCGACTCAAAAGTTTTGAGTTTGCAACCGATGAATTTGTTTGCTACCTTGGGTTTTGGACAGGAGTGGTGGGGGTAGAATGTATGCGCGGTAAATGGAATGTCGCCTTTGTATGGGGGAGCATAGGTATGAAAACATGCTTCCGTGGCAGCTTAGGTGAAAGAGCTATGTATCTGGTATCAATCGATTCGTTTTGATCCATAAAAAAACAATTTCGATGGTGAGAGTCTTGATTTTTTGGCTGAGACACCCCATATCTAAAAAGATGGCCGCCGCTTTCGAATTTTAAACTAGCGATCTTCGTAAGTATTTGACCGATTTCAATTTCAAAGGTACCATTCAAAAGGTAAATGATAGAAATTGAAATTAATGGTAACAAATTTTCACAAAAATCCCATATTTTTGAGGTTATGTTACAAAAACTCTAACTTTTTTACTTTACACTTTTCGTTATGGAACGATATTTACTGGGTAAAAAGGTTTTCATTTCTTAAGTTGCATTTTTGGTAGATTATTTCTATGTGTTTATAATGAATCCATGCATTTAATTTTTGACAATTATAGCCTGAGTTTATGAAATTGAAGCGATGGCATGTGTAGATGAATATATGCTACTACTGTGGATCTTTATGTTTCAAATACATTTTGTCGAGGCACAATTGGTGAAACAATTAGATATTTGGTATAAATCGATTCGTCATAAAACCGAACTTAAACAATTTTGAATGGGTAAATTCGATTTTTTTACTGAGACCTTCCCTGGGCAAAAACAAATGGCCGCCGTCATTAAAACATTTTAACTAAAAATCTTTAAAAGTATTTCGCCGTTTTTCAATTCTAAAGGTACCATTGAAAAGGTAATAAAAGAGCTACAAATGATATATCAACAATTTTCCAAAAATTTTTAATTTTTTTTAAGGTTATGTTTGTTTTGAGATTTTTGTTTTTTTAACGATTTTTTCAGAGCACAATAGGTGAAAACAACTAGTATGGGGTATCAATCGTTTCTTTTTGAACCGTGATTTAACAATTTTGATGGGGAAAAATTTCGATTTTTTACTGGGGCCCTTCCCAGGGCAAAAAACAAGATGGCCGCGCCAATGAACCTTTTGACTCGCATATCATTTAAAGTATATATCCGATTTTAATTTACGTATACCGTTGAAAAGGTAATTAAAAAAGAAATAAACTATATATTATCATTTTGTTGAAACATTAATATTTACTGAGGTTTGTTACAAAAACTTAAATTATTTACCACACTCGCCCATCGGTATGGAACTTATGGCGCATATATTTACATGACAAAAAACGGTTTTTGAATATGTTTGGCTTGTTTATCCGTAGATATCTCTCATGTATTCAATGAGTCCTTACTATTTATGTTCCGAAAAAATATCCCAGATAATGTATTTGAAGCGACGGCATGTGTAAATGAATATATATGCATCGAGTATTTTGATCTTGATGTGTAAACACATTTCGTAGGGGCACAAAAATTTGATGAAAGGATTATGTATCTGGTATCAATCGATTCGTTATAAAAACGTACGTTAACAATTTTGATGGGGTACCCGTCGCAAAAAAAAAACAAGATGGCCGCCAAAAAAAAAACTTTGAAGCTTACATATTTTCTAAGATAATTGACAGATTCATTTCAAAGGTACCGTTGGAAAAGGTAATTAAAGGAGCAAAAAAGTATAAATTTGCAATTTTTACGATACTTTTATATTGACTGAGGTTATCTTGTTACTACACTCGATTGTTACAGTTATGGAACAAAATATAACATATATATTATGTATATATTTTGTTTCACCTTAGTTTTATAGAAAGCGACTTTGACGCTGTTATTTGGTACCATAGACAGAAATTTTAATAAAAGTTCTCCCACCGCGGATTGAACCCGGGACCAGATGGAAAGAGTATGACAGTATGACCCCGGCCGATGGAAAGAGTATGACAGTATGACATACATTTCGGCCACGAAAATCTCTAAAAACAAAAAAAAATTATACATTAAGACAGAAATTTAAAAAATGCCTCCACCGGGGTTTGAACTCGGGACCTAGACTGTCAAGTCATACTCTTTCCAAATGGGGCCCGGGTTCAATCCCCGGTGGAAGAACTTTTATTAATTTCTGTCTATGGTACCAAAATAACAGCGTCAAAATCGCTTACTATAAAACAACGGTTAACAAAATATATACATATATACGTTATATTTGTTCCATAACTGTAACAATTGAGTGTAGTAACAAGATAACCTCAGTAAATATAAAAGTTTCGTTAAAAAATTGCAAATTTTATACTTTTTTGCTCCTTTTAAATTTCCTTTCCAACCGTACCCTTTGAAATGAATCTGTCAATTATCTTAGAAAATATGTAAAGCTTCAAAGTTTTTTTCGGCGGCATCTTGTTTTTTTTTTGCGACGGGTACCTCATCAAAATTGTTAAAGTACGTTTCATAAACGAATCGATTGATACCAGAACATAATCCTTTTATCAATTATTGTGCCTCACGAAATGTGTTTTAAAACATCAAGATCAAAAAAACCGATGCATATATTATTCATTTACACATGCCGTCGCTTCAAATACATTATCTCGGGATATATTTGGGCGGAACATAAATAGTAAGGACTCATTGAATACAAGAGAGATATGCTACGGATAACAAGCCAAACATATTCAAAACCGTTTTTGTCATGTAATATATGCGCCATAAGTTCCATACCGATGACGAGTGTGGTAAATAATTTAAGTTTTTTTTTAACATACCTCAGTAAATATTAATGTTTCAAAAAATGATAATTATATAGTTTATTTCTTTTTTAATTACCTTTTCAACGGTTTTACGTAAATTAGAAATCGGATATATACTTTTAAAAGATATGCGAGTCAAAAGGTTCATTGGCGCGGCCATCTTGTTTTTTGCCAGGGAAGGCCCCCAGTAAAAAAATCGAAATTTTTCCCATCAAAATTTAAATCACGGTTCAAAAAGAACGATTGATACCCCATACATAGTTGTTTCACCTATTGTGCTCTGAAAAAATCGTTAAAAATACAAAAATCTCAAAACAACATAACCTTAAAAAAATTAAACTTTCTGGAAAATTGGATATATCATTTGTAGCTCTTTTATTACCTTTTCAATGGTTTCCTTTTGAATTGAAATCGGCGAAATACTTTTTAAAAATTTTAGTTAAATGTTCAATGACGGCGGCCATCTGTTTTTGCCCAGGGAAGGTCTCAGTAAAAAAATCGAAATTTACCCATTCAAAATTGTTTAAGTTCGGTTCATGACGAATCGATTTATCCAAATATCTAATTGTTTCACCAATTGTGCCCCGACAAAATGTATTTGAAACATAAAGATCACACAGTAGTACATAATTCATCTACACATGCCATCGCTTCAAATTTCATAAACTCAGGCTATAATTGTCAGAAAATTAAATGCATGGATTCATTATAAACACATGAAATAATCTTTCCAAAAATGCAACTTAAGAAAATGTAAAACCTTTTTTCCCCGTAAATATCGTTCCTAACGAGAAAGTGTAAAGTAAACAGTTAGAGTTTTTTTAACATAACCTCAAACATATGGGATTTTTGTGAAATTTGTTACATTAATTTCAATTTTATCATTTACCTTTCGAATGGTACCTTTGAAATTGAAATCGGTCAAAAACTTACGAAGATACGCTAGTTTAAAATTCGAAAGCGGCGGCCATCTTGTTTTAGATATGGCCCCTCTCAGCCAAAAATCAAGACTCTCACCATCGAAATTGTTTTTCTATGGATCAATACGAATCGATTGATACCAGATTTCATAGCTCTTTCCCCCTTTTCGGCCACGGATTACCTATGCTCCCCTACTATTGTGTATGAAAGAGAAATATATTTTACCAACGCAAGCAAAAATTATCTGAGCTAGATCACAGAGTTCCTCCGTGTGCAAGATCCATGCTGAGCTAGCGTGAATAGAATTGACAAAGTTTTAGGTTGAGCAAACAATATCGAGCCACCTGCTTTCAATCGTTGGGACCACTATATAATAATGAAAAAACTAAAAACACGCACATGCAGAATAAAATACAAATATATTTCTATCTAATTTACATTACCTCTTATTAAAATAAAGTGTCTAGTTCAGTCCCCAGTCTTCTGCGGAAAGGCTGTTAGCAAGAGCTTTAAAGAAGCCACTGTGTTTTTTATATTGTAGAAGCTAATTGATTCACCATTAGATATTACAAACAGTTGCATTTAATGTAGATGTCTCGGGGCAATCGAATTACCTCAATAGAGTCGAAAATCTTAACTAGATTATGTGAACTCAGACGAATAGAACTGTATATAGATTTTCAAAAAGGTAAAGGAGATTTAAGTTAAGCCTATGGTTGGACCTTGACTTTAAAGTGAAAAATGGGGTGGGGACCAGAATGATTTTTGTAATTGTAGTTACATTAATGAACGTAATGTATTGATTGAATTGTTTGATTAGGTATAGTGAAGATTGTATGTGGGGATAAGAATTGTGACAGGTAATTGTTTTGCTGTTGCTTAGTTATTTTATTTTTATGTTCTAAATATAGCATTGATCGTGTACGTGATGTATTTTATTTAAACGGAGCAGTCGAGTGAGAGTCGACAGGTCTGTAATCCAAGTCAGCTTACTCGTTGCACAAAAAAGTGAATTTCAAAATCCCATTTTTTACTGGTACATCACATTTTTTCGAATTTCGTCCAAATTAATTTTACATACATTTCGTAAGCAAAATTTAACTTTGACAGTCCATTTTTTTATTAATAAAAGCTTATTTTTTCCTGCAGGATGCCTTTTTGCCCGAGGACGTAAATTCATCCCGGGGAAATTTGGGAATGTCTGCTCTAATCGACATGTACGTTCATATTTATTGCGTCCTTTATGGACGTACCTTCTTTTTAATCTAGAACTCTGATTTTCATTTATCTTCTTATGAGATTATGACATACCACACGGAACTATGACATGGGATTCAAATTTGTGGGAAATTTTTAAATATGCTTTAATAATGCAATTATATTTGAGTGACTCCTTATTTGTATAAAACAAGAGCCTCAGAAATAAAAACACATTAGTGTGAAATCACTTTAAAAACGTTTCTTTAATCCCTATTTTATCGAGTTTCTAAAAGATTCACAATGACGTCAAAATTTGGTCTGGCCCAAAAAATTTAACTATAACCTAAAGCTATATGGTTAATGCCAATTATAATTATGGCCTGCTAAAGTGAAATAATGTTCAATTCAAACATGCTATGCTCGCGAACGGTTCATTTCGGTTTTGGGAAATGGACAGCACAGAGGTAACAGAAAATACGTGGTCTTCAAATTAAATCTGTACGAGGGGCATCGACTTTTCATCTTCGTGTACCTAATTAAATTGCCAAAATATACAGAAATAGAGATCATTACTCCCATTTGACCAAACGAAACTAGTTATAAACTATTTCATTTACTTTTTGAGTGACAGATGAATGTATATGAACACAAATAATTGGAAACGGAATGTAGAATTTCTATTAACTGAATGTGGGTCATCGATCATTAATTAAAATATTTGCGCAAACCCTCGAATCTGGCGTCACATTTATCTGAATGTTTGCGGTAATTAGGGAAAACATACATGAATCAATGCACTGGTACAAAAAAATAAAAAATACCATGCGTTTGATGAACGAAACAATTATTTCAGTACCGAATACCGAATGAGAAAACATTTACCCATGAATGGACCTTTGAATATCTGCGTCTGTTCGTTTGATCCCCCTTTTAACAAATGTAGCATTTTACGCTTCTCTCAAACGGGAAGGATATTATGCAAATGCCCAAAACGTACTCTCTTGATTATCTCTTCGGAAGATGTCAAAAACTGAAATATGCAAACAATCTAAAACCTCACTTTCCCGTGGCGTCCTGTTCCTGATAAACGCAACAGAGCCCCACTTGACGATGACGTCCCCATGCCTTATGTCGCTGCTATTTGCAACGTAATCGCACATGAACATTACAGTTTGGCAGAAAGTCACGTCTTGCCCCCCTAACTTGTTCGTGACCAGTTTACCAAACGCACGTTGTTCAGGCTGATTTAACATGGCGTATACAAATGCGACATTTTCGCAGGGTTCGAAAAGTTTTGAAAATATGAGAACAAAAAATTGTTATTATTTTCTTTCTTATTTATTATTCAAATTTGTCACATTATGGGGAAAACCACAACGAGCATAGCCGTAAATATAAAAAAGTAAACGTTCATGCATATTAAAAGCAATTAAAATTTATAAATAAAGTAGAAAATAAATGATTATTAAAAAAAACTTTATTAAATACCAATAGTAATACACAATTATAAATGATAGAGAATTATTTAAATTTTCAAATAATTTACATTCGTAATTAATTGTTATGTTGTAAAAAAAAAAGAGATACAATGCATAAAGCATGTAGAAATGAAAAGACAAAAATTAAATTTTAAATAAATGTAAAAAAAAAACTCAAAATCTATTAAAAATAACTATTTATCAAGCTTATAAAATGTAGTGGGAATTTTTTTTGGTTTTGGGGTGTTTGACGTGAAAAAAGACATGGTGTATATTTGCTTATCCAAGGGGGAGAATAAGTGGGTGTGATAGTTAATAATGTACGCTTAAATTCATGATAAACAAAAGAAATCACGAAAAAAATATGAATACCACTGATTGCTCGCTGTAGAAAATTTTTTGTCAGTTCGTACGAAGTTAACTTGCTACATTTAGATCTCTCGGGGTTTTATTTGATCGTGATTATTTCAGTTTGGGGTAGTTTTACCCTTTTTATGGATAATTTCATTGATTATTGTTTGTAAACCAACGTGATTGATTACGATTCACAAGATAAGGAGGCCCATGTTTTTCTCATGCCCATTGCGCGCGGTTGGCGTACTGTGTTGCTGCAGATGGTTATTTGTCCTTTATTGTTTTTTGGGGCAAACCGGGTGTTTTAAATTTTCTGGTCTAAGCATTGTGACTGAGTAATAACCGCACGCGCCCTTCTCGGGGAATGGGTGGCGACATGTGCGATTTGCGTTTCGACACGAAATTTACGGAAAATTAATTTTGGACTTTGAATAAAAACCGGTGCTGAGGAGGCGTAAACCCCAGTTGGTGGGGGATTTTCAACGACAGCGAACGAAAAAAGTGCTTCGAGAGCAAGTAAAATGGCGTTCTGACAAGGAATTGTTGACAAAAAGAAAAAATTAGTTAGCATGCTTTGGAAACACGAGTATCGAAGGGGATTAGCCGATCAGGAGGAAAGAATCAGAAGAAGGTAAAAACCTGCACTCCCAGTCCGAACGAGTCACGGCTGATCCAGGCCCAAAACCAGAGGGGGGGGACTTAAAGTAAGCCCGGGTTTTCTTACAAGGTCAAGCACTCATCATAGGGTTCGAATCACGTTCAATCAGGTGAAAGGCATAACTTAACCAACAGGCAAATTAGGATGTTTGTGTTTAAATCAGTGCTCCTTTTTTTTGTTGAGATTGTGTTCTTTTTTGGTAACCCTTTCCTAACATGTCCTAGAAAACCACCTCTTTAAATACCTATCGATTTGGTCATGTTGGAAATTAGTCTGTGTAAAAAAACAAAAGCTATTTCCCCCAGAACAATAGTTATTTTGGTAAATAACATCTATACCAAGGGTAATCAACCCCCAAAAACTTGCAGGGTGGGGGCCCTTTGGTTGTTTGATAGGCATTTTATACAAGGGTAAAAAAAAGGTTTCGAGGGGTTTTTCTGACGTGTGTTAGGTGGGTTTAATTGACTGGTGGGGGGGCCCCTTTGGTTGATATGATAGTGCATTTATATAAAGGTAAAAAAATGGGTTTCGAGGGTTTTTTCTGAGGTTTTTAGGGGGGTTCAATTTAAACATGGTGGGGTTTCAACAAAGGGGTTTGATTTTAACATAATTTGTTATGTTTATGACATATTGACAGGATAGGATAAAAGGGGGATTACTTTATCGGAGAAGATTAATTCCCGCCCACTTTTTACCCCGAGGGCTTATCACAAGGAGGAGGATGAGCCGGGATCGTAGGTTAACCCTTTTACTGCTTTTTTTTAACTCAAAAGGTCCACAGAAAGGTGAAGGGGAGTATTGTTTCGACAAGATTTGGCTGTGTGTGGTTTGTAGGAGGTGAGCTGAGGTAAGGACTCGTTGGTGCTTAGGGGGTAGTTCCCTGATTGAAAGTGCACTTGATCAAAAAAAATTTTAGAACTGCGGAGGAATTGTTGGAAAGCCGGGGCCCTTGGAGGATCGCTAAAAAAGGAAAGGGAGGCGGGGAGTGCGTTTTGGTTGCTCCTTTTCAGGTAGATGCTGCGGAGGGGGGAAAAGGAGGATGTTATAAACCACAAAAGGATTAGCGGACATGGTAAATCTATGTCAAGGGAGGTTCGGGTCCTTAAATAAATAGGGGAAAAAGTACAGCACAGCGGGGTTGGTGCGCAAAATTTTTTTCGGGCCAAAGGGTGGAGTCAGAGTCACGGAGTGGTTTGACAAAAAAACAACAATTTGCCCCGGGGGGTTTTTATCCGCCGGGAACAGCGAAATTTTGGGGATAATCGGTACGTGTTTTATTGTAGAGGGGGGGGTCCTTTAAAGGAGACTGTGTCAAACTAAAACCCTTGAGGTCCGGAGAGTACCTGTGGTTTGTTTCATCAAAACAAGGGTCATCTTCGGGTTCTTTAAACCCCTGCGTCCCCCCCAGCTCCACTTCTGTGCTGTTTACACGTTGAAGCGCCCTGTCGTGGAAAGTAGTAGCACTGAGGGCCAAAGGAAAAAAAATGAGAAAAAAAATTGCAAAAAGAGGAATTTCTAAGTTTTTTTTCCGGGGGTTTAAAGGTAGTGACATTTCGGGACCACTAATAGCAAATGACGGTTTTTTCAAAGGGTTTTGCTTTTGGGGTTTGGGTGTAAATTTTCGGTGAAAACAAATAGAAATGAAAAGGTAATTTCTGTGGTTTTGAGTTCTGAGATTGGGGGGGGGAGTTCTTTTGATCTACTACTAACAAAAAATTTTGGAGATCCCGTGGGGGTATTGGGTGAAGAGGTAGTGAAGCGCTCACGAGGATATTGGAGACCCGTGGGGGGTACTTCTAGGTGAGGGGTTTAGTGAAGTGCCACGAGGATAGGAGATGCCGGGGGGGGTGTCACTTTAGGTAAAGAGGATATGAAGCTGCTCACGAGGATTTTTGGAGAGCCGTGGGGGTGTCACTTCTAGGTAAGAGGGGGTGAACCCGCTCCGAGGATATTGGAGATCCCGGGGGGGTGTCCTTCTGGGTGAAGGGGTGGTAAAGCTGTCAGAGGAAGTGTGGATCCCTTTGGGGGGTGTCACTGTAGGTGAAGGGGGTGGTGAGCCTTCATGAGGAATAGTGGAGCCTTGGGGGTGTCACTGCTGGGTAAGGGGGTGGTGAGGCCTCCATGGGGAAAGTGGAGCTTGGGGGGTTCACTGCTGGGGGAAGAGGGTGGTGAAGCCGCTCATAGGAAGAGGGGATGCCTTCGGGTTCATGCTAGGGGGGGAGGTAGTACTTCGCTGTTATGTTCAGATAGTAGAAGATAAAAGTAGGGGTGTCGTTTGGGGTTGACGGGGCAGAAGTACAAAGTGCCTAGTCTTGTGAGGATGGGAAAGGGAAACCCAGAGGGGTTTTTTTGGCCCTTTTGGGGAGAGCGGTAGGACATCCTTGTCCTACGCAGCATTGGGTTTTAAAGGGGGGCCCAAAGGGGTGTCTACCCTAGTATGGAAATGGGGGGACTGACGTACCGTTATCTCTTAAGTTCAAAAGGGGGGTGGTAGCATTTCTCTACAATTAGCTTTGGGTTTAAATGGGGGGGAAATGTTTCTCATTGCACTTTGGGTTTAAAGGGGGGAGGGAACCAAGGGTGGTTTTCACAGTCCTATGTGTAGGTGCATAGTTATGCCTGGCTTAATTCTTTTTAATTTAAAGTTGTAATTAATAATGTAATTCATTTTTTTTTATATCATTGAAAAATTTATTATTATTTTTAATTTTATATATATATATATATATTATTTTTTTTTTTTGTTAAAACAATCAGAATGCAGTAAATTTTTCTAGTTTTTGTTTCAAGGAAATTTGCTTGATTGTGTATTGTAAATTTATTTTTTGGTCTGTGGGGTTGAGATTTAATAAAAATTTTTTTGTTTCAAATTTAAAATACATGGATAAGTTTTTTAATAAATATTCAAAAGTTTCGGAAAATGTTGTCGTGTAATGTAATTTAAATTTTAAAAATAATTAATATTTGTCAAAAAATTTTCTGGGTAGAGCTTTTAAAATTATTTGTTTTCATAATTCAATTCATTACAGATGTCGTCTTTGCTTTATTTTTGATTACGTAAAAGGTAAATGTGTTTCTTAAAAGGTTTTAGTTTTAAATACTACTAAAATTCAAAGGGTTTCTAGATGCATTTTTAATGTCAGTCCAGTGTGTATACTTCGTCAGCAGTTTTTTAAATTGGGCTTTGGGTTTTTTATTGATGACACGTGGGGACTGTATATGTCATTTTCGCGAATTTTTTTTTATGTTTTAGTGATCTGGCTTATTTTTTTGTGCGAGTCCGTGAGATGGGGCATTGCGACCATTACTGTGCCCGTACCTGCTGCAGTTACATCGGGGGGCTTCCCGGGGCGTCGGAAAGCTACGTCAAATTGTCGGAGGAAACACATCAATTTAAGGAGTTGGTTTTAGGGAACTTACCAGGGGTTTTCCCAAGAATTTTTTCAGGAATTTTGAGACAGTAATTCTTAAATATTTTGTCGTTTTTTTTTATTTTAGCACAAGCAATGATATGTTTTGTTTTTTTTATGACTTAATTTTTTTTTTTAAGATTGTTTTGTTTGATTAAATATAGGGATTTTCAGACAATTTATTAATCCTAATTCCAGAAATTAAGATTTTTTAGGATAATACTGTATTCGAGTCAAACTTTTATATTTGGTTTTTGGCTTTTACTACCTGGAAGGTGATTTTTTTATTTTTTTTTCGTTTTAGCGTGAGATTCGTTTATTTCGGTTTGCTTTTTTTTGGTTTTATTTAGTGTTGTATAACTTTCCAAAAAGGTTTCAGTTGGGTTCTGGTTGGTTTTTTTCTATTAGCAAAAGGGTGGATGTGTATCGCGTTTCTTGTGGGGGAAATTGCAAAAATTTTAGGGGACAAAGATTTTAGGAAGGAAGAAACATCAAGAGAAAAAGGAGCATTGAAGAAACAGGTTGATTATATAGACAGTACTGTATAGGAGGAAAATTTAATCCGATGGCAGTCGATTTCCGATTAGTGAGCACATGTAGACATCTTTAACAAGATTCGGACGAATCTTTATGGGGGCGTGACATGTCATGTTGGGGATTTCTACCCTTTTTACTGGTAAATTTCATTGATTATTTTTGTGACAAGACGTGATTGCATTACGATGTCACAAGTATAAGGAGGCATGTTGTTGCTGCAAGACCCTTGGCGCTGTTGGCTAAAGTGTGTTGCTGAAGATGGATTATTTTTCACTTAGTTATTTGTGGCTACCAGGTGTATTTTAATTTTCGGTTAACATTGTGAATGAGCTAAAAGACTCGCACGCGTCCTTCTCGGGGAACTAGGTTTGGGGACATAGTGCGACTTTGCGTTTTTTACATGCAATTACGGCTAAATTTAATTTGGGGCTTTGAATCAAAACGGTATGGGAGGCGTAAACCCATTTTATGGGGGGGGTTACAAACGACCAGCGAACGAACAAGGGCTTCGAGAGCGTACAATGGCGTTTTTAAAGGGAATTGTTGACAAGAAGATAATTATTACAGTGCATTGAAACACCGAGTATCGAATGGATTAGCCGACAGGAGGCAAGAATCAAAGAAAGGGTTAAAATCGCACTCCCACGTCCGAGAGAGCCCCGGCGATCCAGGACCCAAACCAAGAGGGGGGGACTTAAAGTAAGACATGGTTTCATTACTATAGGTCAAGTCACTCACTAATAGGGGTTGAACTCACGTTCAATCAGGTGAAATGCAAAATTAACCAACAGGCAATTAGGATGATTGTGTTTAAATACAAGTGCTCCTTCTTTTTGTTGAGATTTGTTCTTGGTTGTGATAATCCTCTCTTTAAAATGTCCTAGAAAACCCCCTCTTAAATACCTATCGATTTCGGGCACGTTGGGAAAATTGTCTTGTAAAAAAACAAAAACTCGTTCCCAGAAAAAATAGTTACTTTTGGGAAAAAACATCTATACCAAGGGCTAATCAACCCCCTCAACTTGACAATACCACAAAAAAATGTGCTCAGAGGGTTATAAACACATCTTAGGGGGCCGTTGGAGATGCCCCAAACCATAAACTGGAACTAATTGTCCCTACACCAGATTCATAATGGATAGTCTAAAAAAATTAAAACAAAATAAAAAGGGAAATGACTTGAATTTGCCCCTGCTAAAAAACTAGCATCCCCAAAGGACAACTAGTCAAAGGCGGGGTTTCTATTCCGAAAAAAAACCAAAAAGATAGCGCCGCGAAAATGGGGGCAAGCTGCAACCCAATGGATTGGCGAAGGACTTAAAAATGTTTTTTTCGCCCCTACGGGGGGAAAAACCTTTAAAAAAATGTTTTTTTTTTAGAATGGGGTTGCCAAAATTTTGTAGATCAAAAGGGAAACCAGTGCTTTTAGGGAAAGGTGTTTGCCTATATTATTCCTAAGGGTGTGTGGGGGCTTTGGGAAAAAACGGGGGTCATCATAGTCCCCCATACCTTTGGGTTTTGAATGATTATAAACCCAAAAACCTTTACTCTCGAAAGCATTTTTTTTAAATTTTAAGTCTCAGGTTTTGGCCAACATAATTTATTTTTCTCAGTTCACAAAAATCATTCGTAAAAAATAGGCCCGGGGCTAAATCTAGGGGGAGGGGGAGGCCTAGATTCATATCCTAGGCCTACACGGCTAGGACTGACACACCTCTTTGCTAAGATTAGGCCTAGAAATGTACCCCTCTTTATAGCTGTTTATACACAGTTTAGGCCTTTAACCTTGGAAGTTTTAGACCTAGGCATACCTTAAAAGCAAAATCAAGGCTATACTGTTAGTTTTAACCTACCAAAAAGAAGAGGCTGGGGCCCTAGGTGTTATTTCCTTTCATATGGGCCCTCCCCTAACTACTAGATGTAGGCCTACTTTTATTATCTTAGGGGTCAACTGTGTTATGTAAACAAAAAACTAACTATGTATGCAATATTTAATGGAATAAAGCGACATTCTATTCTATTCTAGCTAGTCTAGGCCCTACACCTAAACAAGAGTAGCCTGTCTAGTGCTTAGGCCCTCTCTCTTGTGCAGAATTATAGGGGCCGCGTCAAACAGGTCCTTCCTGCTACAAGCATTAAGTTTAGAATGAAGACAGTTGGCCAGTCCGGGAAATAAAAAAAGGGTTAAACACATGGGCAGGCTCCGCCGTGAGTGAATTTGCTTGTAATCGGAATCCACGAAATGCAAAGAACATTATAGCCTACAAGCATGGTATCATATGTTTTCGTAAAAACATTTCTATCTATCTTAATTTTAACTTCCCACGTCTTATTTCTTAACTTGATATCCTTCGGAAACGAGTGTAAAGCACTCCTCCTATTTTAGCTCTTGACGAACATCGTGAAACAACACAATATTGAAACCATTTCAATCCAGAAATCCAGTCTTCAGTGTGGTACAGTAAGGCTGTCAGTTAAAATCGTCCACAGTACGGCCATCTTTGAGCACATGTATGAGTCGTGACGTCAGGGGGCGGAGTTAGACTACTCGTCCATTTGATGTACCATTACCTTTCTTTTTTTGTGGCTGTAATTTTTTGTTTTTTTGTTAATATTCTGGATATATTATTGTTGAAAATGGACACGCCTACAATTTTATTGTATTGATTGTCTACAGCTGGCGGCACATTTTAGCGAAATTTCAGATCTCGTTTTTACGTCGTTGCCGTTTGTACAAGGCACCACGATTAACTCTATGATTACACAATTGTGTACTTGGTTGTTTTCTTAATTTACATAATCAAAATTACTTCATCCCCTTCCCAGCACCAATGGCGTCACTAGTCAAATTGATATTCACATTTCATAGATGAACAGCTGTTATTGCTAAAACAAACATTAAAACTCATAAATAAATTGCACCGAACATGCTGGTTGAATATCGATGCAATTCTCGTACACTCAAGTGCACAAGTTCCCGAATGGATATATTAATATTTATATAGTAAAGAAATAAAACAATCCAACTCGATGTGAAATTGAACCCGAGTCTTACACTTACCAATCTCGGTGATCTAGTGGTTATCAGGCGTCCTCTCAGTAAGAATTGCAACACAATATTATCACTTACGATCATCAATTAATTATTAATTCATTCGGTATGCCAACATTTCTATATTGCACTATCCTGTCCGAGTGTTGTTTGCAAGGATTCTTTAGTCATAAATAAATAAATAAATAAATAAATAAATTTATTTAGAGTCTACCCACTCAGTTATATAACTGATTTTCAGTGGGGGACAGTAAATCAAAGCGACCAAGCCAACCCGGCTGTAGGCCCCGACGCAATCGACGAATGCGATTTCTTCAATTTTTCTTAATTAAAGCATATCGAAGAATAAAATACAGTCATACGAACAAGTATAAAGATTGATCATCTTCTATCGACAACTTTTTTTGATGTAATTGTCACTCATAAGTTTAAAAAAAGCATTTTTGATTCCTTTAAAATTAGCTCTATATCATGTCTGCCAAATGAATACAATTAAAATCTATTAGAGTGATTGAATAGTTTAATATTGATTAAAATGTTTTACATTTAGTTTTGCGATAAAATTATTAAAAGTTATGTTGAATCAACGATGAATCAGGCAAATTTGTTATTTTAATATTTTCTATATATTTTTATGTATGGCACGCCACTGCTCAATGGCTATGCTGAGTGTGTAGGCCTTTACATGTCACCTATCCTGGGCTGTTGGGTTTGGTTTCGTCGAACTCCTAAATACTGAGCCTCAAAGCCATCGGCACTTCACAACTCTGCGGCTTTTAGTTTTGGTTACATTTGCCTCTCGATAAATGTTCCATTAAATGGTGTTTGTATAACTATTTGGAACGTTTTGAAATCCTTTTTACGAGTTTCGCAAATTTATATCCATTGAGTATACTTTTAACTTTTAGTACTGCATTCTATATACAAAAGAATATCATGTGATTTTGATGATAAAAGTGTTACAAACACGTTATGCGTTACACGTATGTGTCGTAAAGAGACGTGTCCCGTCCAGATGGGCTTTATTTTGTTATGATTATTAACATATCTGGTTAAAAGTTTCACAACGGTCCATCTTCTTTACATGTCGGAGGTTTTGTTTTTGAGCTGTCAACGCTTGGGCTTCAGAGCTATGACCTTCAAACATCACGTATGTGGATGAGCGAGCTTAAGATCGGATGCTACATCGTACGTAACCAGACTTGTCTTGACAGTATCTGCACCTGTTGACAAAAACCGAATTGAAATGAATATAAAGTATAACATAGTAGCTTTGTGTGTTTTGGAAATGAATACCTTTTAAATGCCATTCGACAGTATTATAAAACAACATATTTTTATGGGTATGATTATCAAACTTTTCAATATCTGCGTGACGCTATCTGACTGTTTAGTTATTTTATAGATTCGTACATTCTTACTATGCTTGTTATCATTCGTACAAAATTTCCACTCATTTTAATTTATTGTTTTTGTTTATTTTTTACTTGGTAATGATTGAATATAGCTGAGAGTGGGTGCACATCATCTTTGTTATCCACGAGGTCCATTGCAGTTTAAATTAGATTGGAATTTAAACAAAATTAATACTTCAATATCAGTAATTGCGCTATTTGCTTTGTTGACGAATTAACTTTCATAGTATTGCATACTCAAATTAAATATAACGTGAAACTGTTACCGCGTAGAGCTTTTAAATCGAGTTATTTTACCAAGGATGTTGATTGAAGAATTTACTTTCTCTGAATATTTAATACTTCTCAAATCAAACGTTTTGAATCAGTTTCTCGCTCGCAAATACCAATACGCCCACTTTTTCAAAAGTATTTTCCCCTTCAATGATTCCCAAGTCTCCGAAAGCTTGGAAGTGTAAATGTACTTCCCAGTATTTTCAAGTGAGTGTGGCAGTGTGTTTGTTATTTATCTCTTCCTCACTGGAGGCCATGTTGGAAGTTTTCCTCAACCCCACTCCCCCCCCCACGCCCACACCCCATCGCCAGGTGGGTTTGCTGTAATAAATTCAATTACAAGATGGTCTAGTTCCGTACGGAATCGAATTTATTAGCTAACCTGACTAAAGGCAGTGGTATGTCCAATTCGGTTAATACTGGTAGCAGTAGTACGCTTCTACACAAATGCTAAGGGTGTGCCCTGGTAGGGTGGAGGGTTGCTTAATATTGGGGTTTAAGAAGGAGCATTATGCTACACTTTAGACTTCTCGTGACCGTTTTAAAAATGCGTATACTAACTCTCATACTAAGAAAATAACGCCCAAAGACCGTTCTGTTTTGGTATAGACCTACAGCAAGTAAAATAGTTTTTTTTAAACAAATTGATGCCCTTGGTGGTGGTTATTATTTTATGGTTAATGGTTGTTTCTCCTAAAATTAACCTCTACCGATTTAATTAATAAGGGAGTGAAATTTCCCTGATACATCACTTTTATGTCCGTCCGTCTGTCCGTCTGTCATGGCTCACGATATAAACCAAACATAACCTCCAATTAACACTTGTTTTTTTGTTGACATATTAACGGTAGTAAATTACTGCGAATGTATAAAACCTCACATTTGGTACTAAGTTTAAATCTACCGCGTGACGTATTTTATTACCATTGTGCGAAACAAAAAACGTGCACTTTCCTGTGAACATTGATTTTCGTTCACCTGTCATCGTTTTGTCCGAGTTATTGTTTTAGCTGTCGTCGTTATTCTCGCATTTGTGTGGGCCTGTCAATGCCATTATTCCCCTTGGCATAATTACCGTTATTGTTTATTTAACGATGACATTTTTATCTAGCTTTGTAAAGCCTTTCTGTATTCTGTCCGTGACCACAATGCGTGGTTATAATAATTTGTGAATGCTTGCGCATTTTACGAGTAGAAGAGTAGGGCTCGTTGTCATCGTAAGTTAACATACCATTTGTCCACTCTGCCAACGTAACACAGAGTTTAAAAAAACATTATGAGCATATTATGTCGCTTTCATCAACGTTTACGGATATTACCATATTTTATAAATTTATGATTACGAGTGTGCACTATTAACTTCTACCACTTGTCTCGACTTTACGTGGATGCTGACAAAAACCCTTCCCTCTACACTAACACGTACGTACGTACGTAGCACGTGTAACTATACACGGTTTAGTTTTAAACAGAGCAAACTCTACAAGTGCGGTGTCGGCAATAGAATACAATTAATTAATAACTACACCAAAGATCATTATAACAAAACTAATTTTTTACATTTAAATAGGTCTACTGAGGTGCACAATAGAACATAGGCTAATACAAAACTAAGCTCAATTAATAGAATAATAAGGGGCGCACAGTCATACAATGTCAATAACATTGGAAACAATCTTTTTGAAACATTGAAAATTTGTATTGTTTATGTCAAGATCTGGATGTAAGATTTTTTTGGTTATGCCTACGTTGGATCCGATTATTAGAAGAATAAGTAAAAATATCTAGTCTTTTGCCACTCCATGCAGTCCATAACTAAACAATTTAATTACATTCCTTTTATTAGATTTGGTTATTTCATATCTCCTAAGTTGTATGATTTAATCAACTTTTTAGAGAAACTGATGACTACTCACTACTAAATAACAATAAGCTTGTAATTATTCTCGAGTTTCAAATACAATAAACCCCAATTTACATTGAAACATTTTAATGATTCAACAATCTCATTTATTGCCATTATTTTTTATACTTCGTTCATGATTGAAAATTATCTGTATATTGTCTTTGCGGCTTGCCTGTAGGTTCCTACAATAATTAATCATAACTCATTATCCCATGATAACGAAATTGTGCCGAGTCAAAATACAATTCCAATTCGTTCTCAGATAAAATCAATGCGATCCCTTATTGCTATTCCTGTATCCCAAGTGATCTAGTGCTTGAGAATGTAATGAAAACTTGGAATGACAAAGCTCTTTCTTTTGTTCTAGGTAAGTGGTGGCAAGTTACCGGTGTAGAGGGCTCAGCTGGCAGCCCACCAAGCTAGCACTAGTTGGGTAAGTGCAATAAAGACGGGAACTAAGCTGGACCGCTACGCACAGGTCTTGCAAGAAAGGTCGGGATAATAAAGACAGATGTACGAGAATTGTTTGCTACAGGTCTACAAATGTGGACAACTCAAATGTGTAAGGTGTTTTTGAAGAAAAACGTTTGCTTCTATTCCAGTTCGTTTTTTTATTATTAATTATTATTCAAGGATCATTGTTAGTTTGTTACATTATAATCATTAGAAATATCACAACGAGCATATAGCCCTTAAACACAGAATTGTGTGTGATCCCTAAAATAATAGTAAATATAATAAAATTTATAGTAAAGTAGATTATTAAAATTAAGAATAATAACGATTTGATATACTTGTATGCGTAATTTATTCAATTCTTGTCTAGGCCAGGGTTATTTTTGTGTGAAAACAACCATTTTAATGAAAGCATCATTAGAAAATTAAAGCTGCCGGTATGTCTTATTATATTAAAATATATTTAATATTTTCAAACTTTATGCTTTCACCGACTGAATTACTAAAGAATAATTTATTTTGACGACTTTTCGCCGTGTTAATGCAATTACTTTATTAATTTTTGACGTTTGTTAAAATTATGTTCAATCACTTCTAAGTACCTAATATCAGTTATTATTCAATATGGCTTCTGCTTATGCATATACATTTACTAATTAACTATTATTTTCAAAAAAAAAATCGCAATGCATTCAGCCCTTATTAATGAAATCAATTATCATATGCAAGTGAAGTGGTGTACCTTTTCTTAATTTCTCATGCAACGCTAGTTGAATTAAATATATATATAATATATAGACATGTTTCGTTCTTTAGTAATCCAGTAAAAACAAATTGTAGCTGTATAAACCACATTTACCGTTTTCCAATGTTATCTGTTATTGAAAATATAAATCGTGCTAATCTGAAGTAATTTTTAACTATTCGTACCAAAGAAATTATTTTCATTAGCAAGTCATAGCTACATAACATACAACAGTTCATTAAATTCGTGTCACATACATTTATCTCCGAGCATAATTAAATCTAACAGTTGTGGTTTTATTTTGCCAATGAATGCAAATGAATGGAGTACGACAGTTACATTTTTCCGATATAGCCAATGTATGCAATTAAGTATGGAAACAAACAGTAAAAACAACCGCCAGTATGATTCGGATAGGACATCTGCCCGATTTAAATCCTGTATGTGAATTTTAGCCTACCTGGCAAATTGGCAAAGTAATTTTTAAACAATCAAGTTTTTTTCGTACAATTATTTGTACATTTTCTTTTGAGTATAGGTACCGGTATTGCAAATTTATAAATCTTGTGATAATGAAGGTATCTGTTTACTCTTTTGAATTTGTGATGCTTTTTATGTCAAAATTTGATAATTAATGCTATTCAATTTATCCTTTGTAACTCTTTACACTCATTTTAACACTTAAAAATTACAATTATTTATTACAAAGACAAATATTTAATAAATTTTATATAACTTATGAACAATATATTGTTATTGGTAGATTATTGTTACTTCAAACGTTAAAAAGCACACAGTATTGAGATTTGCGTGCCGAGATAAACGATCTGAAGCATCTTCATTCTATGAATAGTTAGTAGTATGAATAAGCCAAGTGAATCAAGATTTAAACGGTAAACGTAAAATAAACGTAAAATCAAGACGTAAATCCCCCAAAACCTCAGTTCAGCCGTCCACACTCCACACACTGAATCCACCGGTACAGTCGCCCGCTCAACAGTCACTGATCAAAGGTTACCTTCTCTCTGACAATTTTCTTCCCATGGACATTC
>JAMZAV010010584.1:0-22938 GCA_024449915.1 Sweltsa coloradensis
AAAAATTTTAATTTTTTAAAAAAACGATAAACAACTAAAAATTGAGGACGATGAAAAATTTTTATTGTTTTAATTATTTAATGAAATAGAAAATTTTATTTTAATGAAAAAAATAATAACATGTAATTTTGTTTTTTTGCATGTAAAATTAAAGGGTTAAAATTAAGGTATTTTGTAAGTAGATTTAGAATTTTAAAGCGTTTTCAAGACTTGTACATGAACTATGTTTTTTAAGTGGCAATGCTTTTGCAATTGCTAATGAAAAAAAACGCATTTAAATTGAGATTTTACTTTTTTTTGTCTTTTTCAAAAGCTGGAAGGGGAATTTTCTCACACATTTAAATTTTGCTCAAACAAAAACTACGGATAAAAAAATAGAAGCCCTAAAACCCCTACTGTGATAAGCATTTCAACTGCATGCTAGAGGGCAAAATTTAATGTTTGGTAGGGTGTTAGAATGGTGTTGAGCCATGTTGAAATCCTTATTGCAGTCTTCGACTACGGTTGGAGAACAACAACGCTTATAATATTGTTTTTACGTCAACAAATCACACATTTTTATATAGTGACAAGCGGGTTGAAACGACAAAGGGCCAAAAAAACGACTTTGTATAAACTGCTTGTGGGTTAGTTATTATTTTTGGGGGGTTTTAGGGCCCAAAAAACCGTTGTGGGGTGATAAAAATTGAGAAATGTAAAAAAAACTGAATGTAAAACAAAGCATGCAAATAAATACGTAAAGATTAAAAAAACCAAATTTAAAAACGAAATGTTGTATATTTATGTAAGTAAAGCTGGAACAAAATTATTTACAGAAAACCCAAAGGTAGAACACGGAGACGAGATTAAAAGATCTATTTTACACTCTTTAGAATCCATCCTAACTAAAAGGGTTTAAAAAATATTCTATAAAATAATCCTAGCGAAAAAAATAATTTGCCAAACGTCTGAAACTCGAGAATGGTGAAAAAACCTACTTTTAATAACAACAAAAAAGGGTGAACCCCTTAACATATTTTAAAAAATACCCTTCTTTTTTAAATTTTTAATATTTCATTCATTTTATGGGAACATAACAAATTTTTTTTTGGTATCTTTATTTATTTTCCCCAGTAAAAGCCACAAAAGATTCATACACACTTTAACATCCCCTAACGTGCTAACCCTTAATTAAATTTGACGGAAACCTTTTGGGTAAATTTTATTTTAAAAATTGATTTAAATTTTTAAAATTTTTAAATTGATTTAAAAGTTGTATTAACAATTTTTCTCTTATATTTTCTGTTCGGGGCCCCCGGGACCTAAAAGTGAACACTCGCGACAGGGGAATAAATAAGAGGGGGGGGGCCGAACAAACGCTGTCATGCACAATCTCAGTGACTTTGTGTAATATCGTGCATTGTAGTTTTTAAAAACACATGTGACGCATGTTTTTAAAGACTGAAAACCCCACAATATGTTTACAACTCTTCTCGTTAAGTGACTTTGAACATCCAATAAAATTGAAAAAAAAGCCACTTTTTTGCTTTTTTTGGGGGCCAATTAAAAACCCTCAATTTTTTTAATGGGTTTGGGGGATTCACAAAAATGCTATTCTTTTCTAAACAAGGGTCAATTTTTTATTAATGTACCGTAGTTGTTTGGAAATAATGATCAAAGATAAAGCGCCGTGCGGAAGCGTCAGCGGAAGAAAATAAACCGGGGCCCGAAAAAACGTATGTCATGCACTCTCAGTGACTTTGTGTAACTATCTGTCATTGTAGTATTTAACACATGTGACGCATGTTTTTAAGACGATAAACCAACAATATTTTTTTCAACTTTTCTCTTTAAGTGACTTGAAATATCCAAGAAAAAATTGATAAAAGTCACATTTTTGCTTTTTGGGCCAATTAAATTCCCACAATTTTTTAATGGGTAAAGGGGTGGGTATTCACGAAAAGTCTATTTTCTTCTAAACAATGGTACTAAGTTTTTTTAAATTACCCTATTATTTGGGAAATAATGATAAAAAGAGTGAAGCGCCGGGCGGAAGCGTCGCGACGACTAAAAAATGCAAAACGGCAGGGTTAAACAGATGGTTTTTTCTCGATAGGGCTTATCGTAAAGTATTTTGAAGTAATTTTCTAAACATTTTTAATATCACTTGTTCTATCCGCCGTAGGGGTCCAACTTTCATAAATTTCCGATTGCCCCCTGCACCATAAAGGAGGGAAAAAAAGAGCCAGAAAAGCGACTTTACTGAAGGAAGGGCAAGCGATTGCTACAGGGGTAAAAAAATGTGGGACATTTTGAAAGGAGGCTTTTCTCCCACCTTACCAAAGAGCTAAAAGGCAAGGGTTGGGATCAAATACCCAAGCTTCAATTCAGTCGGCCGAGTTCCCCGACTTTCCCTGAACGGTAAGACATAGTGAGAAAATTTTTTAATTTTAATTTAAAAAACAAAACCCTTAAGGGTAGTAGGTCTTATATATTTACAAATTTAAAGACTTTAGAAAATTAAAACCCTATAGCTTGCTACCAGTAGCTATTCCATTCAATAGACACATCAAATTGGGGTAGAAGGCTACAGTTTCATGGAACTACAATTAATGATGGGGGGTTTTTTTTACAGGTTTAAGAAAATGGAAAAAACTTAAAAGTGGGGCACGGGGAGCAAAGGGAGCTTTGCACTTGAAATGCAAGCACTGGTGGAGGGGTGGGAAAGGCGATTTTGGGGGGGGAAGGAAACTAGGCCCTTAAAAACCTCTTGAAGAAATTGTTTATAAGTTTCCTAAAGGAGGGAAAATTATAAAGGGATTAAAGGGGGTCGAGATTTCGACGATTCTAAGGCCAGCGCAGAGAAAAACAAAACAGGCAGAACCTTCTCAATCTCCCAAGTCGTCTCCTCCCCACCCCTTTTGTCGTCTTTTTTCTTCTTCAACACTCCTGTACTCATAACTGACCATCTCTTCTTGTCGACAAAAACTGAAGCCGTCGCAAGCCGAGCCCTTTATATTTTTCCGCTTCAACTACTTCAGTGGCGTGCAGAGGTTTTTATGGGCCGGGGGCGAGCGCGATCATACTGGGGGGGTACACCCCCCCCCTGAATGTATTTCCGCTGCCACACGGGGGCTGGGGGGGGGAATCCCCCAGCCCGCCGGAGGCGAAAAATTTTTGGGTCCTTTTTTTTCCCTTAAAATAGCTTGTAGTGCATCTGAGACAGGAGGGCACTAAATTACTAATTTTCAAATTTGCAATATTTTATAGGAAACTTTCCAAAAAATTTTTTCTAATTTTGCTATATTTTTTATTTATTTCAATTTTAATACGAAATTTACCAAATTATCATTTTCAATTTGGGGGATATGTTTAAAATATACTGAGAAAATCATTATGTGGATATACAATTTCGAAATATGGTCTGTTTGATCATAAGGTAATTAGAACACAGAATGTAATTGAACGCAATTCTTGGTCGCGTACACTTACTTTGGCCGAGCCCCTCCAAACGATAAGTAGGCGATATTTTATAAACATAACTACCAAGATATTGCTTAAAAAACAACTATCAGAGTTGGGTAAGTTTTCCCTTAAAAAAAAAGAACTAGTTACGTACAAGTTCCTCATAAAAAAAAGGAACTCCTTTCCAGTTCCAAGTTCCTCTAAAATAAAAAGGAACTAGGGCGTTCCTAAGTTCCCCTTTTCCAAATGGAACTAAGTTCCTAAAAAGTTCCTTTTTATAAATAAAACCCTTTTTCTTTAGATCTTCTCGAGAGGGTCAATGTAGGTATCCAAATTTTTTACTTAAAACCAAATATTTGCAAAGAATGCATAAAAATCTGTTTTGAAAATTTTGGGGGAATTAATATATGGATGAGTATGTAGGCTTTCACGACTTGTGAATAAATTTTGAATGATCTTTGGGTTGATGATGCACTGCTCCACGTTTTGCAACCAACAAAAGGGGGGTGAAACACGACACAACGCAACAACCCAAAAGATCATTCAAAACTCAAGGTTTAAATTTAGCTGGCAATGCGACTAATAATGGTGAGAAACCCATGGGGGATGGGGGTTGACACTGAGTGTAGGAATAGGGATGGGGGTATGACAAGAATTTAGAACAATAGAGTCGAATTTTAGATTTCCTGGAAATGGAGTATTTTACAATCCCTTCATTTTGTAAGTAAAATATGATTTGACCTCTTTCATTCCTTAAATTTGTACAGTCAAGTTATAAAAAAGGAACTTATGAAAATAAGTTACAGTTCCTGGAAAATTGGTACTAGTTCCTCCCTTAGTTCCTGTCTGGAAAAAGGAACTAGTTCCTCCCTTAGTTCCTTAAAAAGGAACTATTTCTAGGAACTGGAACGGGTTTATTTTCCGTTCCTACCCAACACTGAAAACTATACACCATTACATCCAGCTTGCAAACCAAGTGAATTTTATAACTAATAACAATTTATCTTGTATTACCTAAAACATGTTATATTTTTAGAGGTGAGTGGGGTGGGTCACCCTAAGCCAGGGGGTGGGTACACCCCCTTTGGGTTTGGCACCGGGCGCGGCTCGCGCCGCGGAACCATAGTCGGGACGCCTCTGAACTACTTACCGTCTTCATCAAACCATCATACCAATGGCCTTGGACTTTCCAACTGCAAACTCTTCTAACACTCAAACACCTGCAACTCCAACTAAAACCGTTCGTCCTTCTCGCCTCCAACATCAACTACTCTTTCTCCAACTTCATCCAGACCAACCCCTACTCGTTCTGCAGCCCCCCTTTCACCATTGCGCCCGCCGCCGTCGAGGTTCGACATTCCAGAGGGACCTGCTTGATGTCGGCGTCGGGACAAGCGCAAGCATTGGAAGACCAAACAAAGGCGATAAAGGACATGAACCAACATTAAAAACTTAATCAAAGCTATCTACCACGTTACAAACACAGAAGAAAACCCGCCAGAAGAACAATATTGCCTAATCGATCCTCTTCTATGATTAAGTTATTAAAAAAATAGATCTGAACAATATGGTGTTTAGGTATAAATAGCCTCTCTTTAATGTAAGAGATCGTTTTTTCATAATTTATAATTTTTTCTGAAGTCTAGGTCAACCTCAATAATAATATAATAATCAAACACCCGGTTCCAACATAAGTCAGGTGGGGGGGTGACGTATCACCAATTTCTCGGGCCTGGGGACTTTCAGTGTTTGCTAGCCCGGCTCAACCCCTCCTTATCTACTTCGATGTCTTCTATGACAGGCATTTCTACCAGTTCTCCCCAAATTTCTTTCTATCCTCCCAGAGTCTTTCTCATTAATTCTTTCCCATGATTTTCCTCTTTTTTCAATGTTCCATTTTTTTGGTCCCCCATCTATCTCTTGGCCGGCCAACTCTTCGCACTCCCCCACATGTACTTTTCAAATTCTCGTCTTGGGATTCTGTCTTGCTTCATTCTTTCTTACATGTCCATTCCACCTGAGTCTTTCTTTTCTATTTTATTTCGTAAACCTTTCCACTCCTAGTTTGTTTCTTATTGTTTTGCTCCGTACCTTGTCTATTTTTGTTAAGGTTTTACAGAACTTCTTAAAATTTCATCTCTGCTGCTTGTAATCTGCTGCCCTTCCTTTCCTCCTATTGTCCATGTCACGGATGCATATGATATTTTTTGGGAGGAAATACATTTTGTACAATAACATCTTGCACCTGGATGATATTCTTCTTTCCATAATAGTTTACGTACACTTTGGTAAAATTTGTCTGCTAATAAAATTCTCCTTTGATATTTCAGCATCTTTTTTTTGCGTCCCTTTGTTAGTATACTTCCGAGGTTTTTAAAATGCTTCTGCAATGGCCAGCTCTTCACCCCGTAGTATTATCTTCTTTTGATTTTGTTTACTTTTTTTTTCGTTACTATTAATGTTTCACTCTTTTCAATGCTTATTTTCATGTTTAAACTTCATGTTTCCTCATTCCATCTATCTACGCTCTTCTGTACTTCTTCAATGGTATCTCCCCATCCACTATATCATCTGCAAATATCATATTTTTTAGATGTTTTCACTTTCTGTGGGTTCAACTTTACGCAGAAAATGTTATCCATAAAAAACGGTAAATAATGTAGTGACATCACACTACCTTGCCGTAGCCCCCGTTTATTTTCAAACCAAGTAGTTCTACCAAATGGTGGTTTTTGAACACAGCTCTTTGTTGTGACATATGTGCTTTGAATTCTTTTTTATTAGACTCTGTTCTACTTCTGCATCTTTTAAGCATTCCCAAGCTTTTTTCTCTTGGGACACTGTCATATGCTTTTTCTACATCCAAGAATACCCTGAACATTTCTTCTCCCTTTTCCCACTTTTTTTCCATTATTTGTCTGAGCGCAAATATGAATCTATGGTTGAGCGGCCAGCTCTAAACCCATATTGTTCCTCTCTCAAACTTGGCTCTACTTGTTGTCGTAGTCTTCGATCTAGTATTTTCTCGTATATCTTTGCCCAACTGGCTCATCAGCGTTATTCCTCTATAATTTTACACTTTCTTCCTGTCCCTTTCTTAAATGTTGGCACTATAATTCCTTTCCCCCAGTCATCTGTTTCCTTCTT
Source organism: Sweltsa coloradensis (assembly GCA_024449915.1). Classification (NCBI taxonomy): domain Eukaryota; kingdom Metazoa; phylum Arthropoda; class Insecta; order Plecoptera; family Chloroperlidae; genus Sweltsa; species Sweltsa coloradensis. The sequence goes on from JAMZAV010010584.1 coordinate 6,592, forward strand.
TTCTTTTCCAAAACTGCACTGGTCACTCTCCACATCAATCTATGCCTGCATCCCCCGCAGCCTTGATCATCTCCACAACTATTTTTATCCTCTCCCGAAGCTTTAAACCCTTTTTTCATGGCTTTTTACTGCTTCAACTACTTCCCGTCTTGATATTTCATTTCCTATTATTTCTTCTATTTTTCCTTCCATTGGTGTTCTGAAGATTTCTATTGTTAGGGCCCCTTCCTGAGTTTGGTTTGGTTTTGTATCAGTAACCTAGGCATATTAAGTAGGTTTTTGAAATATTTCTTCCACATGTTTTTTTACTTCTTCTGGGTCAGTAATAAGAGATTCATTGTTTGTTGGTCAGGTATCTTGTGATTTCTTCTGTTTTTCTTTTGCTTCTCATTAGTCCATACAACAATTTCTTATTTGTATCAAAGTCCTTCTCTAATTTGTCTGCAAATTTTCCATATGCGTTGTAATTTCAACTACTTGTTTGCCTAATATCAGTTTAGGGAGGCCCTACAGTAACTGTTCTTGACAAAGTCATGTCAAACTATTGCAATAATAAAGACCAAAGTATGTAATTCATCTACTTTATTTTCTTATCTTACATTATGTTGTATATTATTTAATTTTTTATTGAATACTGATGAGACGGTAGACAGAGCTACCTTCTAATAAATTGTGTTGCGCTGAGAGCTTTGGGTCTCCATCAAGGAGAAGGTAAAACCACGGCAAAAGTCATTGTCAACTACCGCTGCGGATTGGCAACAGATCTCGTCTCTAGATTCCTTTCCTCCGACCCAACATTAACTGCTTGGGGGACGATTGTAGTCCCGGGAAGAACTAGGTCAAAATTTCCTAGTTCTACATTTGGTCAACACATTTTGTTTTTTGCATAACGCAGCGGCAACAGTGATATCGCAGACACGAGCTGCACTGTACGCATTCCCACCAGTTTTAACAAGACCCTCCAACACCCCTTGAGGAGACATTCACGTTTCATCAATTCCTTTGTTTTGCCTACACTTGCTTTAAAAAAAAAAAAAATTCTCTGCGCATCTGTTATAGGTCGCTGGAACTTGTCAAAGCCACGGTTCCAAAGGGTACCAACATCCCCTAACAGCCACCATCTGTCTGCTCATGTGTTCCCTTAGCCTCGCTGTGATTCCAAATAGCTGTCGTGGACAACTCCCTGGCCATCTAGCACAGCATCTGAAATTTAAGTTTCATCGCAAACTATTGCACATTTATAGTGTGGCGACCACGCCTACCCACGTAGCAGCTTCCTCGTCCCTCAAAGTTGGAAAGTTTACGTATGTGGCAGTCATTTATTCAAGGACATTGCGCACGCCCACCATATCGGTACAGGTCTTTTTTGGTCGTGTTCATACTCGCGTGGTCGTGGGAAAAACTTGATGTGTCCACAGCTATCCATTCCAATCCAAAGACAAACTTGGCCGATTATTCACTGGTGGCTGTTTGGGAAATACCAGCCTACAGCATTCCCCCTTGAAATTACCACTAGCTAGAAAACTCAACCTCCAATAGCTGTGTGTCACTGGTATTGATTTCGGTTATTTTCGCGTACCAGCTCCACGTCCAAAAGATTTAAAACATAATTAAAAAAATTTTACGATTTAGTCTTGTTCGCGTATACAACTCAAAATCACTAAGATCCACTATCCGTGTATAATTTTTGACATTGTCGTCTTCAAACTCTGCACCTACCGCCAAAATATAGCCAGCCTTTTTTAATCATTAAAAAAACAACAACACAGGGCCACCTAAACGAATTAATACACAATAATCCATGTAGCCATGCCTCACTAACCCGGCTGTAGCCCCGCCTCCTACCGGGGTTTACCGTAGCTCGAGTTTAGAAGGCTCGGCTAGTGTTTAAGTGGCATTTTCAATAGGGGCTAGAACTAGCCCCAGAAGTTAAAAACTAACCCGCTGTAACCCTGTTCTTATAAGGATTTAGGTAAGCGTCCAGAACTCTGCTTCTATCACAAATATTAATGACATTTGTTATAGTTGAAGTGAATTTTCTACTTTACACTGTTTGCCAAACCTTCCCAACCTGCCAATGAAAAGCACTTTTTAAAAACTTTTGACCGTGGGGGAAATCAGCACAACTTTTGGGAAACGGACTTGCTTTGTGCTACTGTGAGTCACTGGGTTGTCAACTAGAAAACGTTAGTCCCGCGCGTTGATGGATGAACTTTTTTGTAAGTTTTTAGTTTGCGTAGGACAAACTTTCCTTTTGGGCAAGTGCTTTTTTTGATGAAATTTGGGTGATTGTTGTCAAGTTTCTTTTAACTTGTTAATTGTATTATAAAACAATTCCTATCCCCAGTGGCGGATTTAGGTGGGCGGGGCCTTTGGGCCCGGGTCCCCCCCTTAGGTGTGTGAATGTAGGCCTACACTGGTATAAAAACGGCTTCTGCGCAAATTTTAAATCTTGCGCAAACCCTTGCTAGCGGTATGACCGCTAGACACTATAGTCTAGATTGAACCCAAGGTCAGCTTTGGGTGAGGTGGAATGGACGGAGGGGGGGGGGGGGGGGGGGGGGGGGGGGGGGGGGGGGGGGGGGGCAGGAGTGACGCATATCCGGCAGTACAGTGCTGAAATTTTGAATTGCTATGGTATCGCCGCACCTGCGACTGTAGTGAGTGATGTGTATGAGTGCGCAAGTATGTTGGGAGAAAATGCTTAAAACATTACCTACTTTATTTCTTACCAAAACCCCCCTCCATTCCATTCCAGACTTATCCAGCAAACCCTCAGAATTTCCGTAGCAAGTTGCAATCCCCCCCCCCCATTTTGAATCCTAGATCCTAGACCTTTTTGTGGAGAAAAACTATGCTTCCTAAATTGAAGGAGTTTTACTTGCATTGTGCCCCCTGCCCGAATTAGCTAAATCCCCGTATTCCTAGGGATCAAGAAGTTTAGGGAATCTCCAAACATTAAACTGGCACAAAGTGAACAAAACCAAAAGAAAAAGGGGGTCCCTGAAAGTGGCAACAGAAAAATAATATAGTAAAAAGCCACATTTCCGTTGTGATTCTTTGCGCGTGCTTGTGGTTGCCCCCCCCCCCCACCTTGCAGAAGAAGAACGAACGCACGATCTCTTATCATAGAATCATCAATCACAATATTTAGTAGGATATTTTTTACTGTTCAACTTTATGCCTTGTGTAAAATTAATTTTGTACTATACTTTTTATTAGTAATTGCTAATTTTAGAAACTAATAATTAGCATGCATTTTATCGTTTGAACGTAGGGATAGTGGTTTCTACCATTCATAATTTTATGCATAACTAATTTTGTATATTATTTTCAGAAGCATAGATAGATAGAGATAAAAAGATAGATTTATTTGCGTAAAGTATACTCTATCCATGTAGACCATGTTCTGAGTGTATTACATGTTCAATGATATGTCTCGGCTAATACATAAATACCAAAAAATTTACAAAAAATTTTAAAAACTTTTTACAATATGTATGTACAGATCTAGACTCAGTCAGTAGCCTAGTAGGGTAATACATAAAAAATCTCAAATAATATAAAATATTATATTATGGCCGTATATGTATAAAAAGTTACCTCCCCTATATAATAGGCCTAGGCCATTGTAGTACATTCTTTATTTTTTTTTACACATGTTGTTGAAGATAGCATACATGATAACATTCCAAAGTGCTTGGAGTAACTATTTACAATTAAATAAGTTGGCTAGGATTAGGTTCAACTGAGGTGAGGGCCCTACAATTACATTCAGAAGCAATTTCAGTCCTATTTCTAGTTTTACAATTTGCCTAGATAGTATAGAAACCGGAAACAAGGTTGGCTTAATGAAATTCTAAGATATATCATTTTTAATCATAACTTTAGGTACCTATAGGCTCTTCTTTTTATAATGACCCTGAACACTCCTGGTAGGCTCTAAGACTATTTGTACAACAATCAAGATTTTGAATTATAACACAATTATGGAAAGTAGGCCCCTAGGCCAAAAAACAATCTGTTGTTTTTTAGTTTTGTGGAGTGATCTGGGTCAACTGTCTAATATATAGTGTTCCCCCAACGATATCGATTATTCAATACGATATCGTTTTGGGCGGGAAAATAGAGCCTATTTTCGATATCGATATCTTTGCGTCTTATCGGAAATATCGCGATATCGTTTTAAAAGCGTATCATAGTAAACTGGAAATAAATATTTCAGCAACGCAGTCGCCAGTCGCCTCAGATAATTTTTTATTACACTAACATGATTTTATCTGTGATGGCCCATGCTCATGAGACTAAAGTTGTGATATCTTTACATATTATGCATGACCCCTTCTTTGATGGGGCTTATTGCGTCATAGTTTGTATGCCTTTAAAAGTTTGGTTGGTTAGTATTGCAGTCGAAAAAAAAAATCGATATCGCGATATCGATATTGATTTTTAGATTTCGATATCGCGATTCGATTTTTCGTCAAAATGGCGCCGATATCGATGTTGAAAAATATATCGTTTGCAACACTACTAATATAGCAGTAGTATAATCTATTTTTATTTTTTGTTGTCCCGGGTTTTTAAAAAATCATCAATTGAGTAAAAGCATTTTCTTTTAGGTAAAACTCTATTTTTTAAAAGGAACTTGGTTGTGTTTTCCTTTAATGCAGGTATGCTCTCTGGTAAAGAGTTATATAAGGTAAGTCCTCTTACATAAGAACTATTTTGGTATCGTGTTGTGTTGCAATATAATGTACGGTATTTTTCTTTATGCCTAGTGTTGTGTTGATGATTATCCTTGTTAAGTGTTGCTTCTGTGTTATGTTTAATAAATAGTTTTTAATACTTCATATATATAAATGCATGGTAAAGTGAGAATCTTCATGTCTTTGAAAGTATTTGTACATGATTCTCTGTATCCCAGTCCTGCAATTATACGAATAGCTTTCTCTTGTATTATAAATATATTATTCAAGTGGTATGTACTACCCCCAAAAGGGTATTCCATACCTTAGGATAGATTCCACATAGCATGATATGCAACTTTTGCCGTTTTTTTGCTGATCGATTCTTAATTATTCTTAATGCAAAACATGCGATCTTAGCCTTGGAGCAGGTTCGTTAAGTGTGACTCCCAATTTAAGTTTTCATCTATACTAACTCCAAAAAAAGGAACATTTGTTTTCTCGTTCTAGATTAACTTTATTTAGTTTTTAACTCCGGATAATCTTCAATGTGTTTTTGTCTTAGATGGAACTGTATATAGTATGTTTTTTTCCCAGATTTATTATAATTTATTTGAACCTAGCCATGTGTGATGCTTGTAGCACTTAATTGTGATATTTTGTTCTAGCTTTGGATAAACAATCCTCCACAATAAATGCTGTTATATCATCAAACAAAGAGGGTAAGTTTAATTGAGCTCATATACCTCTGTAAATCGTTAATGTAGATCAAAATGATATTGGTCCTAGCACCGATCCTTGTGTACCCCCACGTTCACTTCAAGCCACTCTGAAAAGTGGTCGGTTTCATCTGCCATCTTTGCTTTCATGCATAATTTTGACTTTTTGTTTACGATTTATTAGATATGATTTTTAACCAATCTAATGTTTATTCCCCTTATTCCATAGAATTCTAATTTTTTTTAGTAAGATATCATGATCCTACACAGTCAAATGCCTTACTTAAATCACAAAAAGGCCCAGAGCATAGTCTCCATTGTCAATACTCTTTAACACTGCGTTTCAAATTCGGCAAGTGGGTGTTGTAGTAGTTTATTTTTGCGAAACCCATGCTGAGAATTTGTTAGTATATCCTCGCTGTCAAGGAATTCTACCAATCTCCTTTTAACAATATTTTCCAGTATTTTTTGAATTATAGGAAGAAGTGAGAAAAGGTCTATAATACTAGCTAAATTTTGCATTGCCCTTTTTTGTAGAGAGAATAACAATAGAGATTTTTAATTTGTCAGGGAAAAATACCTGTTGTAAGTGAACTATTGAACACAAGAGTAAGAGGTTTTTTTATTTTGTGTATCACTTGTTTTATAACCATAGTAGGTATTTCATCCCAACCACATGCACCGGTGTTCTTTAGGCCGCGTGTTATGTCTACTACTTCCTTTTCAGTGACTCTTTAATTTCATTGTGTTTGTGGTAGGTTTCAATGTTGTTGAAGTATGTGATTTGGGGCTTGGATGTCTATGCCTGAATTTATATTTGGGCTGAACTAGTATTGTTTCTGGTGAGCTTACAAAAAATGTGTTTAAAATGGGAAGCAACTCTTTTTGGGTCACTTATTATATCCTCATTTTGATTCTTGTTTGCAGTTATGTTTGGCCTAGTATTGTTTTTTATTAGACCTAAGTTTTAATGTTGGTTGTCCCATTTTTTTGTACTAGGAAAACGCTTAAGTCCCCGCCGCGTTGTTGGATGAGCGTAATTTGGTGCATGAGCTGCCATGTGTTTTTGCGAATTTTCTGTTGTTCTGTGGCAAAATCATTACTAAGTTGAAATTTTTTTTAAATTAAATTAAATTAAATTAAAAAAATTAACCTAATTTTTTTTTTTTTTTTTTTAATTAATCGTAATTGTTAAAAATAAAATCATAAAATTACGATTTTTATAAGAATTAATTTCTCGATTGCGCTCCAAATTTTACACTAATATATGCATTCATAAAATAAAGGTTCTGCGAAAAAATCATTACAATCGGATAAGCATGTAGGTTTAGGGTGGGCCCGAAAAACAACATTTTTTTTTTTTAAAGTCTTTAAAACCGCGGAAAGTTGCGAATTGTTTGGGGACTAAAAAATTTAAAAACAAAAATTAAAATCGGTTCATATTCTTCCGTCGCGCATTTTGCTCTAAAAAGTTTTCCAAAATTTGGAAAAATTATGATTTTTTTTTTTTTTTTTTTTTTTTTAGGTTGTAATCCGCAGAAAAGTGGCGAATTGGGAAGACTAAAAAGGGTAAAAAAAATTAAAAAAATCGGTTTTTCTCCGGTCGCGCATTTGTTCTCTAAACTTTTCCAAAATTTTGAAAAATTCACATTTTACGATAATTTTACATTTTTAAATTAGCCTCTTCCCGAATGTCAAAGCTCGAATTTTTCATATTTTAATTTTCTTCTATGTTAAAAATATTAAATTATCGTAAAAATGTGAATTTTTCAAAATTTGGAAAGTTTAGAGCACATGGCGACGGGAAGATATAACCGATTTTTTTAATTTTTTTTTACCCTTTTTAGTCTTCCAAATTCGCAACTTTTCCGCGGTATTCAACTAAAAAAAAAAATAAATAAATAAAATTTTCCAAATTTTGGGAAAAATTTAGAGCACTGCCGACCGAAGATATGAACCATTTTCAAATTTTTTTTTTTCATTTTTTAGTCTCCACATTCGCAACTTTTCCGCGTAAATTTCGACTTTTTTTTAAAAAATTGTGTTTTTTCGGCCCACCCTAAAGTAGTGTTATAATCAAAGAATTGTTTAAAAAAAAGAAAAACCTGTAAAATTTCGTTTTAGATAAATATTTTTTCCCATTGCGCTCAAATTTCAAAAAATATTTATTCATAAAATAAGGTCTGGCAAAAATCATAAAATCGATAAGATTAGTGTTAATCGAGAAAATTTTTTAAATCAAAAATCGTAAATGCGATTTCATGAGAAAAAAATTCCGATTGGCCAAAACGTGGCAGTTCTAATTTTTAAGATTCGAGCTCCATAAAATTTCTCGCAATCGAGTATCGGTTTAAGCCGGAATCGTTGGACAAACAGACAAAATACAAAAAAAAAAAAAAAAAAAAAACAAAAAAAAAACATCCGGATTTTTTTCTCCATGTAGTGAAATGGAATCTTCGCTTCGCTCGTACGCTCATCAATAATGCCAGTTCATTTTTCACTATTTGCACACCGCTTGCTTTTATTGTTTTTAATTATTAATAAGTGAGCATTGTCGACATTTTGCTATTTTTAAGTCCTTCCCATACTTTTTCCGTAGGTTTTATATTTCTCCTTGTATCCATTGGTTTGTACCTGGTTGAGAATGTAAATGTTTGTAGTCTCTATCACTTTTTAATTCATTTGTTATCCATCTGTTCCTTTTCTTTCCAATTTGATTTTGTTTTTTTGTGAAAGACTAATTCAAAGTGATTTTTAAATATATTGAGAAACTATTGTATTTTCCATTTACTTCATCTGTATTATATACCCCGTTCCATTTTTCATCTTGTAGGAGGGTGTTGAATTCTTTCACATATTGTATCGACATTGTAGTGCGTGGTATGTCCTTTTTACGTTTTTGTTTAGTGGCATGACTGTTTAAAACATCAGTTTGTTAACTTTTTAGGATCCCATTAGCTGTGAATACGTCTGCCAGTAATTGTTGTTATGTTTTCAAGCTAATTGGGTCCGAGCAGTTGTTTTGTGCCCTAGCGGTTAAACAGCTGATTATGCCTTTTTTGACTGATAACGGGTGATTTGATTTAAATTTATATATTGGTTTGTGTGAGTGGGCTTTCAGTAGATAGAGGTAGCTAATTTAGTTGTGATTTTGTTCCCCTTGTCGGTAACTGATTTTTTGATTGGAATGTCCAAGAAGGGGAGACAATTATTGTTTTCAACTTCCATAGTGAATTGTATATCCTTTGACTGTGAGTTAAGATGCTCCAAGTAACTATCCAGCCCTCTTGACCGGGTGTCCAGACAGCCCATACATCGTCCAAGTACCGACTCCACATTTCGGGTTTGAAAGTATATGATTCGATGGCCTTATCTTCAAAGTCTTCCATGTATATGTTGGCCAACAATGGAGAGAGAGGTGAACCCATGGCCAACCCCTTCACTTGGCGGTAAATATCATCTTCAAACCTGAAGTAGCTTTCAACAAGACATATTGTCAACATCTCCATCAGGCTGTTTATCGGGACGGTTGTTTCTCTCTTTAAGTTTCGGTCCGATCTTAACCGTTTTTTTCAACTATCTTTAAAGTTTCAGCTCGAGGAATGCTAGAAAAAGGTTAATCACATCGAAACTTACTAGAATGACGTCAGAGTCCCAGATCCTTGATCGAGGACACAAAGTCGTTAGTATTGTTGACAAATGAGATAGTTGATCCCGCTAATGGTTTTTAGGATTAGAAGAAGATATCTAGATAGATTTTTCACATGGAGAGTTCTTGGCGCTTACTATGGGTCTCAGTGAGACATTCTGTTTATGTATCTTTGGAAGTCTATACACGTGAGGTGTTTTACTATTGCGTGGTGTGAGGCGTGTGCGTACTACTTGTGGTAATCGTGTTTTCCTTATGAGGTTGTACATCCTAGTTTCTATTTGTTTGGTCGGGTCTTTAGGCATCTTTTGATAAGACGTAGATGTAAGAATATCTGTCATTTTGCTATTGTAATCGTTTGTGTCAATAACAAATGTGGTGTTTTCCCTTGTCAGCTGGGAGATTTTGACCAACCCGTCACGCTTTTAATTTATTGAGGGTTGCCATCTCGCTCGCCGAAAAGTTGGAAGGGGGCGGGCGCGTGTGTTTCTCTAATAGGGTCTTGATCTGGTGTCGCAGGTCATCTCTGCTTTCAGGTTTTAAAACACTAACTGCACATTCTACTGACGCTGCGATGTCCAGTCGGTTCAAATGTTTAGGGGACACAGCAAAGTTAAGCCCTTTCGATAAAAGTTGCGATTCCTCCTCTGTCAGTAGTTTGGATGAGATGTTTGTGACAGTTTTTCCAAGAACATTATTGTGGTTTTGTGAATGAGCTAAATTTGTACTACTAGTCCTATCCTGTTTCTTTGATGAGAGCGATAAGCTTCCTTTTATGTCGGTCTTTGATTGATTAAAAATCTTACCGTGAATTATTTGCATGGTGGTGTTGTACGTTACATAATCGTCACCCAGGAGGTTTCGACACTTCATGTGCAAGATTTCTTGATCGTCAGCTCCTCACGGTGTTTGCTACGTCTATGAAATTGTATTTGATCGCGGATGAAATGCACGAGAAGCTTTATCCGCGTTTGTCTGTGCTTTCCGTGTAGGGTAAACTGGAATTATTAATTCGAAAACCTTGTGGTATTACCCGCGATTCACAGCACTTGATCAGAAATGTCAGGTGATTCGAATGTTTTGCTAATTTTTCGTAAGATTTTAAAAAATTCTGCAGCGTGACACCACATGTGGCGGTGGTTGCGATACACTTCACTTAACTTGCTAGGCACTTCCGGATTTGTTTCGCGATTAATTGCTTGTGTTTGGACTTCTGAGGTTGACATGTTTAATTTGATGTTATGTATATTATTTTCAGAAGCTATTTGACCCGGATATATATTATTTGACGAGTGTATTAAACTACTAACCGAGGTCTATATTTTTAACACTTACTTGTGTGAATTTTCGGAGACGTCCGTCTCCATCGTCAGACACTGACACACTGGCAATCTCACTGTGTTTCCGGAGGCTTCCACCCATGTTGTTGTGCCCTAGTGACTTCTTCCCTGCCGAGATTGCGCCATATGGGGCTGAATTCTTTTGTGGCCTGGCTAATTACATTTTCAATGCATGACATGACTGCAGCTTCTTTTCTCTTCCTAATGTCGTCATTCTCTTCTTTTAAGATTATTTTAACCCCCTCCCAATTGATGTTTTCCTTGCACACGTCGAAATGATCTTTTAATTTTGATGGCATCCTGGTCTTCCCTTCTATTGTTTTTTTATGTTCACCTATGGGGATGTTTACTGGTCTTGATGTTTCCCCAATGTACTCTTGTTCACAGTCACACGGTAATGGTATAAATTACATTTCTTGACTCTTCTTTTGGATCGCTGGGTTTTGTTTTGGATTTTCTGAAAAATTCCGTCGCATCACGAAAAAGTTTAATGTCAGAACTGTATTCAAATCATCACACACGTTACGTAGCATAATTTCGAAAACAAACCCAGCGATCCAAAGAAGAGTCAAGAAATGTAATTTATACCATACCGTGTGACTGTGAACAAGAGTACATTGGGAAACATCAAACCAGTAAACATCCGCATAGGTGAACAATAAAAAACAATAGAAGGGAAGACCAGGATGCCATCAAATTAAAAGATCATTTTTGACGTGTGCAAGGAAAACATCAATTGGGAGGGGGTTAAAATAATCTTAAAAGAAGAGAATGACGACATTAGGAAGAGAAAAGAAGCTGCAGTCATGTCATGCATTGAAAATGTAATTAGCCAGGCCACAAAAGAATTCAGCCCCATATGGCGCAATCTAGTCAGGGAAAAGTCACTAGGGCACAACAACATGGGTGGAAGCCTCCGGAAACACAGTGAGATTGCCAGTGTGTCAGTGCTGACGATGGAGACGGACGTCTCCGAAAATTCACAGAAGTAAGTGTTAAAATTATAGACCTCGGTTTAGTAGTTTAATACACTCGTCAATAACTAGTTTTGTATGATACCGAGTCCAAAAACCATGGAGATTTACGAAATTATTAGGTAGTTATAATTGAGCGAGCGAAGCGAGCGTCTCCACTTGACTCTTATGGCTCGAATGTCTGTTTTTTTTGTTTTTTTTTTCTGTTACTGCTTCGATACAGGTCGCACCGTTTCTCTGATCGACCTGAAAATTTGCACACATGTACATACCACCTAGGCGGGTTTGCTGTATAGTTTTTGTGGCAAAATCGTTCAAAAAGTTAAAAGTTACATTGAAGTTATTCGAAAGTTTTTTTTTTCAAACTAAACGGCAACAAAATCTGAGGTGGCCAAATCATTTAGAATGTCCGTCCGATCACGAATATGTTATTTTTATTTTGATCCGATAAGTAGTGTAGATGGAAATTACATTATAACAAAGTCCCGTTACCATGGCAACGGAAAGTCGCACAGCTTTTTTGGCTCATGATAGCGGTCAAACGGAGGCTCGGATCGAGTTGAAATTTTGACCATCCGCAAGTTTCGTTCCCGATTGAATGCCATTAGTTTTGTGGCAAAATCGTTCAAAAAGTTATAAAGTTACATTAAAGTTAATCATAGTTTTTTTTTTAAAAACTAAACGGCGACAAAATCTGAGGTAGCCAAATCATTTAGAATGTCCGTCCGGTCACGAATATGTTTAATTTTATTTTGATCCGACAAGTAGTGTAGATGAGCAATCACTTTTTAACAAAAGTAACGTCACCATGGCAACGAAAAGTCGCACAAGAATTCTGGTCACTATGTACTGCCACCTAGAAGAAATCAAGAGTAAAATAGTTTTCCCAAGAAATGATGTCAAGGTCCTCTAGATGGCGGTGGATTTATCCATTCTCTCCTATTTTACAAATTTTCAGCTAATCGTCAAGACCTAAAAGACTTATTGGTATGTAACATTATGGGAATGTCGTACTCGGGTTTTGTTGCACGTACCGGTGCTCGCTCAACAACGCGTCCAACTGAGCGTTTTCCTAGTTGAGCGAGCGTAGCGAGCGTCTCCACTTGACTCTTATGGCTCGATTGTCTGTTTTTGTTGTTTTTTTGTTTGTTTGTTTTTTTTCTGTTACTGCTTCGATACAGGTCGCACCGTTTTCTCTGATCGACATACATACCACCTAGGCGGGTTGCTGTATAGTTTTTGAACAAAATCCAATCGTTGGTTATAAAAAATTAAAATAAAAAAATAAATAAAAAAATTAAAATGTACCGATCGTTATGAAATTTTGCAGGGTCATAAGTACAACATTCTCTCCTACTTACCAAATTTTCAACTAAATCGCTCCAAGACCTTAAAGACTTATTGGTAATCATAATTCGAAAAATGATGTTAAAAATGAAGGAGGCAGTGAAGATACCAAGATACACTTTAGGAGGCATGACGTGAATTAGTACAATGTTGGAATAGAAAATAGTGTACAATGTCAATATCCAATTAGGCCTACACTGTGTGGTGGGCCTTATGGGAATGTCGTACTCGGGTCATGTTGCACATACCGTGCTCGCTCAACAACGCGTCCAACTGAGCGTTTTCCTAGTATAGTTATATAGTGTAAAGTCATTCTTGTTTTGCAATATTTAGTGACCCTCATATGCGATATAGTATGTGCTGCACTGCATATGAGTTTATTTTATGTTTACATAATGTTACATGCTTGTGTAGGCCTATGCACGTGACGGGAAGAGAGATTGATTGGGATTTGGTTGATTGGGAGTGGGGAAGGTAGTTGGCAACACAATTCAAGAGGCTTATCAGGTGTAGTAAGTCCACGACTCCTCAAGTATTTCAACATTTTCTCATTTAGAGATTTTAACCAGGCAGTAATTAATGTAGCCGTTGAGATTGCAATGTTAGCAGAACCTCATCACCGTAGGTGAAAACCGCATTGATGGGTGAAAGGTTTGAATATGACATGCATGCACAGTCATTGAGCGCGCAAGTTACTCATTTATGAGTCTTTGAAATTGTCGCACATAACTTTTGTGAGCTTTGTGTAGTTCGCGTTTTCGTTAGCTTCGTTTCGTTCGAATGCAGCTGCGTGACCTTGGCCGCCCGACCGGCGCAGCAAAGAACCACAACCAAATAGGAGTCGAGTGGCCTAGCTTAGCGCATGCGCACAACCGTGGCGACCGTGGTGACATATTACAAGAGAACGCTGAACTATAATAGCTTGTTGAGTTCTCAACAGGTAGCACCAAAATGTTACAAACGCTGACGGCAGCGCGGAGTAGTGAGAAAACTTGTCCCTCCTGGTGCTGGATTGGCCTTAATTACTTTATTTCCGTATAGGCCTAATATGCATAGGCCTAATCAATTATTCAGTAATCAGTAATCAGTCACTATTCACTATTTCAGTATTTCACTAATAATTGAAATCAGTAATCACATGCACATTACAGCACAAATAAGGATTGGGACTTGGGAGTAGGCCTCCCTAAGTTAGATAAACATTAATCAGAGGCTTCATACAGAATCACAAAGTAGGCCTACTGATATTAGGCCTAAATCACAGCAAAAAATAAGGATTAAGGAATAAGGATTGGACGTAAGTAAGTTATCATTAAAATGAGGCAGTGAGGCCTACAGTACTGTCCACTCACTTCATTTTTCACACACACGTTCCAATTTCTGTTTGAAAACGTGAGCATGTCCTACCGTCTCAGGCGCAGAGGCCTCGTTTTCTATTGACAATATGTCCAGCTGTACTAAACGTGCCTCTCGGATGGAACTGACATAGCCGGAATGCACAGATATCTTCGCGCCACAGAAGCAAGTTTTGGATAGCGCTTGCAGTTGTCGCGCCAGTACTGCAGAATTGTCCGCGTTGAACGGATAGCGGCGTCTCTGACAAGTAGGCCTGTCAGCAGTAGGCTGTCATTCGTCGTTGTTTGGTGCAGAGTTGTCGGCAGTACAAAGAGCTGCCAAATCTTCAAAGATATTCCCCAATCTCAGCGTCCCGACCTCTTCTTGCTTTTTTGGAGAATGGCTCATTATCGGACGTTTCGATTCGTTATCGGATACATCCACGACCATCTCCAGCTCGGATTTTACAGCGTCGTACGTCCTCCTTTCGAGTTGATGCACCAAAAAACCTTAGAAGCTTGTAGCGCGGATCGCATACAGCTGCCTTTGCCGCATTCATTGTACTGTATCCATTCGGATAATATCTATGCTGCAACTCGTCCTCGATTATTATTCGGCATTGCTTAATGGCAGAATGTTCCCCTGCTTTAGAAGCATTAACGCTTTTTGAAATTATAAACAAGTGGGGATGCACAGACGAGAGTGAAGGATACAATTGGCCTGACAACATAGTTGTTATGATTTGAAAGGTTTCAGTATAGGGAATTATAGCTTGTGCAAGAATCCAGTCCTCGTCAGTCATTTCAACAGTAGAAGCAAGACCACGATTTGTGAGAGATGGATCGGACAGGACTGCCCCAATTGCCCAGAGAAGTTTCACTAATCTTTCCAACATATCCAGCGACGAATTCCATCTCGTCGAACAATCTATTATCATTTCTGACACTCCTTCGTCCGTGTCCTGATTATGTAGAGTTTCCTGCTTTTCCCGCAAAGCCCCACGCTGCAACCGTGCTGCGTTTAAAGTGCGCAGCTAGTCGCCTACAGGCACCGGGCATCTTATCTAGGACCCTCACTTTCAGAGCAGCACCCACTACCAACTGCAGCGTGTGCGCAAAGCAACGTTGATCGGGCCAATCATCTAGAAGATCAATGGCCAAGTTTATGTTAGCGCCATTGTCGGGGACTGTTGCTGCGATTTTTTGTCAACTAGTATCTGCCATTCAATAGCAGTATCCACCAATCGAATTATGATGTTTACACCTGTGTGTCGCTCGGGCGTTTCTCTCGTCTGCAAAACAGCTGATTCTAGCTTCCACTCGCGTTGAGCCAATGAACTGTAACGCACATTACATGCAATATTCTGTATGGATGACCACATATCCTTGTAAATGCAACATAATCTGCCTTCTCCAACATAGATTTTAATTCTGCAACCCCTTGTGCAGTAGCGCTCTTTTAACAATGCTGTAGTACTTTTTCGCGATTTAAGTTAAGCTTCAGCCAAGAAGAGAGCAGCGCGCTGTCCAACTGCACGAAAAACTGGCACGCCTCAACCCCGACATATGGGTCAACTACCCAACCTCAAAGTCAAGGCACACACTAACTTTGCTGAAACAGTTTAACAACTGAAGAGTAAAACTGTCCTATCCTCCTAGAAGCACCACGTGCACCACTTGACGTACCACTCCCAGAGTTTTTGCCGACCAGTCCAATCAGCTCGCCCCGGGAACAAAATTGAGGGCATCGAGAAGAAAGATGACTATGACCACAAAGAACTGAAAAAGCTTGCCGAGGAGCACCTGAAGAAGCACTTTCCTCTTCAAGAGTGGGTGCATATCTTCACGGACGGCTCCTACGACTCGGTTACAAACAGAACAGGCTACGGCATCCACTGCATCTTCTTCGAAGAAGCCACTCCAATGGGAGCCTGTGAAACGAACCTCGATGCTGATGTCGCAGCCATCGCCAGGGCGGCCGTAAAAAATCGCCGAGACCCCCGCCTTCCCCCTCAACAAGACAAAATTTTGTCATCCTAAAGCGACAGTGTCTCGGCCATCCAATTTATCACCCAAGCAGCGAACCTCCATCCGAAATCGCTGCTTTTCAAAAACTCCCCTTGCCAGCCTCCGTCAGCAAAACAAACTATTAGAGGCTCAATGAATCCCTAGCCACTGCAAGATCATGGGGAATGAAAAGCTGACTTCTTTGCAAAAGTGCCACAAAGCACAGCAACCACCAGCAGTGCCTCTCTCCTTCAAAAATGTCAAAACTAAGATCAAGTCAACCATAAGAAAG
>JAMZAV010010585.1:0-21510 GCA_024449915.1 Sweltsa coloradensis
CAGACTGTTATAAAAGAAGGGGAGTAACCATTCTTTGGGAATGAATTAAAATTTGATAACATCATCTCACTCGGAAGAGAATTTCATCTGAATAAAGACATTCATCTTTGACAGGAGCAAGAAGAGACAAGCCCACGGTGTCGAGGTGACGACCCCCACCCCCTCATATGCTCTACAATTATCAAATTTCCGCTTCCTCTTATAAAACATCGCCTTCCGCTTTTTATTACCTTCATTCTCCAACACTTCCGACGTTTCGTCAGAGAGAATTCACCTCTTGTTCAATCTTCTCTTGGCTACAGTTTATGGAGCGAATTTAAAGGGAAGATGAAATGAAAACGCGCCCGTAAAACTCTATTGCTCTCTGGTGGCGGGATTGGAACCTGGAGCGATCTTTCGAATCCTGGGCCACCCAGGGTGCGGCTTCGTCGCCGGATCCGGATGAGAGGGAGGAAAAACAAATATGTATAAATAATGTGAGTTGCACATCAGCGGAGCTCGTTTTTTCCACCGGGTTTTCAAATGGGGAAGATTTTTATGGAGTCTTTACATTAGCGGGAGTCAGCAGCTGAATCTGTTTTGGAGTTGAGGACTTTGTCAGGTGCACGGGATGAGTAGTGTAGTGTAGTGTAGTGTAGGGAGTGTAGTGTAGTGTAGTGTAGTGTAGTGTAGTGTAGTGTAGTGTAGTGTAGTGTAGTGTAGTGTAGTGTAGTGTAGTGTAGTGTAGTGTAGTGTAGTGTAGTGTAGTGTAGTGTAGTGTAGTGTAGTGTAGTGTACTGTAGTGTAGTGTAGTGTGAACAACTACAAACTACAACTATCATAAAAACATCAAATAATGATAATTTAAAAACATTATTTCTCCATACAAAGACAAAAGACAGTTCAATTGATGGAGATGGAGCCTGCTAGCGTTGTTGTCTGTGCACTATGTATGAATGTGTGTATGTGTGATATGGTAGATCAGCAAGAGTGCGGTTGCTACTTGTTAAAACAATACTTCATATAATTACATGTTTTAATTCCCTTAAACTGGTTGTTTCTTTCCCAATTAAGAGAGTATAGGACATGCGTTTTAGGCAAATTGATGTTCGTTCGGCCGACTGACACCAAAGGTGTTTGAAAATTTGAAAATATGTCACGAATTTGGAAATATAGGGCTCTGCAGTAACACATTTCCAAATTTTGTTTTAAAATAATTTATAAAATATAAATTACTTTTCTCGAATTTTGATTAGGTTAAAAACTCCAAAATTGACAATATTCGTGATTTTGTTCTGGCTGATTAAGACAATTTTTTGAAAATCTGTCCATGTATGCTTTATTGACAACTTCGCAAAGTTTCATATACGTCGGATGCATCTTGGCCGAACGAATAGCTATGTGCTAACTGCCAAATGAGTCCCATTACCACTTAAGATTAGAATAATTCGCTTTGAAGGAGCAAAGACCCTCATTGAATCACTTCTATGTCCGCCCGCCTGTACGTCTGCCACGTCTCTAGCTAATAACAAAAATAATGTCCTCCGATTGACATGGGTTATTTATTTGACACTGCCCATTATCAAAGATGATACAGAATGTGTGTGGTTGACCTTGAAGCGTGGCCGTAGTCATCCAAACTTTACGTTGAAATACTCGGCACCTCTGTCATCAACGAGATGCAACCGTGGAAAGAAAAGTTGTATTTTATTTATGCATTCTTCTTCGCCAATCTGTTGATAAAGCACTGAAAGCAGCTTCTGGGTTTGTGGGTTTGTGGGTTCTGCCGTGGCTGGGCTTGTTTGAATATATTTACTATCTCTTATTCACTTACACAAACTTTGTACTTGACGCTTGTCCTCCAGTATTCTCGAATACAACCGCGTGGAGGAGGGTGGGGGTTCTGTACCCCTCGCCGCCTCGACAAGAGGGGCAAAACTCTTTCACCGACTCTAAACTTCCTGACGCAGATCTTTATCTCTTATTTTTCTCGTTTCCTTCTAAAAAACTTCTCTTTAAACTGGAATTAATTTCCTTCTTTTAGACAATTTCTTTTAATTCAAAGTTCTATCTTGATTGTAGAGAGTGAGAATAGAAAGCATTCACTTTCTGAGGGTCCCACAATTACTTTTACGTTCGATAGTAACCCTGAACATTCTAGAACACTTCATAGGTGTGACCTTCATAATACTACAAGCTCACTGCTCAGGTACTGTTCTCAGAAGGGGGAGCGTAGCTTCTGACAAGATGCAGCGTTGCCAATGCCAGCCATCCGCGCCCATACAAGATGCAACGTTGCCAGGCATCCGCGTGTAATGCGACGTTGCCAACTAGGTCATTACAATTGAAACTCATATCCTCGCAAATGCAGCTTCACCACAAGAGTCCCGTGCTAATTAGATTGAGAATAAGTTAGTGGGTTTCTCGACTTAGTTGGTAGACCTGAGCTGCGCATAGTTGGCTGCAAGTTTTGCAACTCCCGTCAGTTAGCTGAAGGTAGATTATAAGGTTTTACTCAGGCATAATTGACTTTAATCACGTTTAGTATTTAACCAAAGGCCATGTCCTAATTAACTTGTTCTTTCAATTTTATTTAACTTTCGGTCGCCTTTGGGAAGATTTTAATATATAAATTATGCTATGGCGACATACTGCAGCACACGCTCAATAATCCAGATCGTGGATGATTAATTGATTGTAAGTAATAAACGAAACTCGAGGGACACTTTGGAAAGCTACCGTTTGTACTGGTTTATACATGATGTCAATAAACCAGGAACAAAGACAAATGCCGCCGTCCATCATTGGAGAAGGACTGATCCCTCAACTTACTTCACTAGCAACGGAGGACCAACTGTTGCAATAACATATTCAAACAATCCCTCTCTTAAAGTCACGTATGTTTCAAACTTACATAATTAAGTAAGAACCAAATAGAAACACACTTTTCAATAACATGATAGTAGAAAATAAATAAAAATAAATACCTTTTGTGTGTAAATAAACAAATAAAACAACGAACAGTCATAATTTTCTGTCTGATTTAAGATAAAAGGTGGACGTCTGCTAAGCTGAGGACGCACATTTATTCATTGGATGAGCGTAGCGAGCGAAGCGAAAATTCCATTTCACTACACTGGAGAAAAAAATCCGGATTTTTTTTTTTCTTCTTTCTTTCTGTTTGTATATTTGTGTGTCTGTTAACACGATTTCAGCTAAACCGATACTCCAATTGCGATGAAATTTTATGGAGACCTTCGAAATCTCTGAACTTAGAACTGCCACGTTTTTGAGCGCAATCGGAAAATTATTTCTCATGAAAATCGCCATTTTACGAATTTTTTCAGTTTTTAAAATATTTTCTTCGACTTATAACACCTACATGCTTAATTTGATTTTAATGATTTTTTCACAAAACCTTAATTTTATGAATTAAGATATTCGTGTGAAATTTGAGCGCAATCGAAAAATTATTTCTCATGAAATCGAAATTTTACACGTTTTTTTCTTTTTTAAACAAGTCTTTGACTTATAACACCTACATGCTTTATCCTATTGTAATGAATTTTTTCACAGAACCTTTATTTTAGGAATTAATGTATTTTTGTAAAATTTGAGCGCAATCGAATAATTATTTCTTATGAAAATTTCAATATTACGATTTTTTCCTTTTTTTAAAATTACGATTTATAAAAAAAAATTAAAAATTTAAGTTAATTTTTTATTTCATTTAATTTAATTTAAAAAAAATTTAACTTAGTAATGATTTTTTCACAGAACAACAGAAAATCCGCATAACACATGGCAGCTCAATGCACCAATTACGCTCATCCAACAACGCGGCGGGACTTAAGCGTTTTCCTAGTTATTAGCAATGACACAAAGTTGAACATTTTTAATATTTATTATTGCGTTCGGTGGTTTCTTCAGCGAAATTTTGATTACTCCCGCATTTCTGTTGGCAAAGTCCTCATTCATTTGAGTAGGATCGTCTAAAAATCGGGTTTTTCTTTCTTTTTCTTTTTCTTTTTCTTTTTCTTTTTCTTTTTCTTTTTCTTTTTCTTTTTCTTTTTCAATTTTTTCTTTCATTTCATTTCTTTCTTTTCTTTTTTTACCGCCCTCTTTTTTCATTATGAAATAATTTCAAATAATATTTAATTTGAATTTGTTACAAGAGTAATAATTGTCGTATTATGCATTGTTGTTGCAATATTACTATTTTAGACTGTAAGTTTCACTCCCTGTAATAAATTGCCCGGACACAGGAGGTCTTACATAAACAATGAAATACAAGGTCTAGCTCAAAATTGCCGAAGAA
Source organism: Sweltsa coloradensis (assembly GCA_024449915.1). NCBI lineage: Eukaryota > Metazoa > Arthropoda > Insecta > Plecoptera > Chloroperlidae > Sweltsa > Sweltsa coloradensis. The sequence goes on from JAMZAV010010585.1 coordinate 4,298, forward strand.
CACAAAAGTCTTCAATTAATAAAAAAAATATTAATTAATTAATTATTAATCATAATTAATTAATTAATTTTGTAATTTAACAAATTCCTGAAAAACAAACTTATAGTAATAGGATTTCAAAAATGGATCAAGTCTACTAAATTATAAAACTTGAGAATGATTTCCATTCAGACTGGATATATTGTAAATAAAATAAAATACAGACAATTAAATAGCACCTACCTGCCTAAGGATCCTTTCTATTATAAATGCTAAATTCCCATTGGCTAGTCACCTGCCTATCCATACATCTATTTACCCATCCAAATATTATAATTATTTTTTTTTATTGTTTAAAAATGATGATGAATTTTAAATAGTTACTGATTATTAAAGATGTTTGGTACTCATCTATTTATTTCCGAAGAAAATGCGATGCGTAATTCCCGACCGGACCGTAGTAATCCAGTAGGCCCACGTGATAGCTGAAGTCGAGTGGTGCAGCGCGATCAGCTGATGCGCAGAAGCAGACGCTCCTCGACAGTTTATGGGTCGCCACGGAACACGCACGGTGATATGACGTAATCCAATTTAATGAGCGGAACAGCCAGCACAGTTAGTAGAAGAATTTAATGACATTGATATGCCAATCGGATATGAGGCACTTCATTTTAATGTTCGGATACGAGATGCGCAGACGAACACAAAATCGTAGAATCAATTAATATTCAAATTAGTGACATAGACACGTCACTGTAACGTTCGGATATGAGATGCGCAGAATAACACAATAAAAAACCGAACACACAATGTGAATTACACATATAATATTTCACATACCACTTGATTATTTGTATCCGAAGAATTAACCGTTTCAATAGCCTTATAATTTTCAACTTTAAAACACTGCGGATTACACTCACACAGGTCTTCTAATGAGGCCTATTATCGGACTACATCTCGACGGAGCACAGAGGCCGTATCTCCGACCGTAACCAACTGTTAATTCAACCGCCTATGCGGCCTGCGCCGACACGCACACACACCTCTACGACAACCCTCACACTTCTCCTACTACTCCACCTGTCCAGCTAAGTTTTATATTTCTCAAAGGTCACGTGACAAGCCTAGCTCCTCCCTAACAAGTGTAAAGGCACACCACTGTAGATTTACCTTCAAAACACCCCCTCACTACACCCCTCATCTACCGTTTCGCACGAGGTTTGAATTGCCTTTATACAATTCCGAGAACTGAGCTGCGTCTTCCCTCCTGGTTCACGGTCGAAGTCCAGAGAAGGATTTCGAACGTTCGTCGTTACAAAATATGAGTGCATTGAAGCATGTGATGTCAATGCTAGAGACTACCCTCTATGAAGAAACCTCCACGTAGTGAACTTCAAACTTTAATTACTCTCTTAATACTCAACCGATTCGTTTGAAATAAGCGGCAAACATCTTTAACATAACAGGTTTAGATAATGTGCTACTTTAAAGTTTTGAATTTAAGCTATAAATAGCTTAATTAGTTTTATTACTAATTATTCACTTTTATGTTAATTACACAGACAAATTCGTATAAATGATGATTGGTTTTGATAGTTGATTACATAGTGATATCTTATTGATTAAAATACACTTGATATGCTGCATATTAATGAAGTGAATAAATTTATTACAGAAATTTGCATATTAATATGGAAATATGTTATATATTGAATTCGAAAATAGCTAGGGAGGCTTGTTAATCTTACAATTACCCCCCGTATGAATCAATTAAATTGGAAACTATTTAATTAATTCATACCAATGATGATAAAAAATACAATCATTCAATGGAAATTTCTTATTACTTATTTACTATTTTTATATCATTATTATATCATTTTACAATGAAATCCTCCACTAATTGAATTACATCTCGCCTCGCTACATTACTACTCCCATTCGCAGTACATCCACATGTAATTCAAGAAAAAATCAATAATTGAAAATTATAATTACCATTAAAAATCAAAATTATTCATTATGGAATAATATAAAACTTAATAATGAATAGTAATATTAATCAATAGCCTTGGTGTAGTTAAAAGAATCCATATTGAAATACAATTACAAAGTTGTATAAGTTTATTGGTGCAAGTAATTTGGGACTGACTATACCTCTATTCGTTGGCAAGTTGTTGTGAATCATCTATACCTTGAGAGTCGGTCACTGTCCACAGCTGTTTTGTCAACACACCCTAGCTAAACCTGCCGACCTTGGCTATGGCTGGAGGCAATTCTCCGCCAGTGCGTTGTGCACGGAACTACCCTCCTTCAGAAATAACTCGTTCTCTCAAAGAATAGCAGACCACATTGTTGAGTATAAAATTCGACGTGGTATGAAACTGTATTATACTACACCAAAACAAGCTTACATTGTATGAAAAATAAACACATATTCTTACCAACACTTTTTAATGCTACATTATTGGTAATAGAAAAACTTTCTATAATCTAAATGATTGATAAGTGGGCCGCACTAAACTAACAAAGACTCATCTATAAAATGTTCATTAATCAATTAACTAATTATTTATTCTGATAATAATTACTTTTCCATTAATTAAAAAAAATTATTGTATTTTAATAACATCTCGACGTGTTTTTAAACATTTACTTTAGCCTACAACAGATCTCCAAACACCTCTGTTAATTACATCCTAGCAATTGGAACAATGAATTGAAAACCCACAACACTCTCATTAAAATATCTAGACGCTACCTACTTAAGAAAGACAACATTTAATTAATTCAGTGAGTATCTCATAGTAAACACCATTCAACTCAATTCAACTCTCAATCTCAACTCAATTCAACTCAATTCAATATCTCAATATCGACGTAATTCATATCAATTCGTTTATCGGCGAAGCCTTTATCATTTCGACGCAATTCCTCTCATCATCTCAATACAATAGTTCATCATTTATCTGATCAACATAGTCAATCAGTATCTCATCAAATCACTTTTCATACTCACTAGCTATGTCCCTCTAATTCAGTAATGCTGAATATCTTATTTCAATTTAAATGCTGACATAATTTCCAAACAATGCCCCGCCAAATTCCTATGAACTTATTAACAAACACATTTGATATCTGCCCTAGTCTAATTAATCTTGTTACACTGCCTATCAATCAAAATACAAATAACAATTACAAAAAATTTACAAATTAGCCCACCTTCAAATCATTTTACATCCATTGATCTGTCATCATTCTACCATTTTCATTTTAACTTTCTTGGATAATAGCTCTTTAGCTTAGTACCCCCCACTATTTCCAATGCCTTCATCTTTACTTTGACGCGATCTAGACGTCCGGTCAATGACATTTTCATCCGGCGCCTAGCCGTCACCTGTTCTTGTCCGAGATGCCTAGTTTTGAACTTGGCCATTATTCCTTTCTCAGGGCTTTCCCTTCGCCGTTTACCCCCCACTATTCTGTAATTCCTTTCAACATTCTCTATTATTCTCCTCTTTTCAACTTTCGTCTGCTCAAGTTCTATCTTCCATCTCTTTTTCTTCCTTCTAAACATGATTTTACTCTCGATTGTTTGTTGTATACCCATGGTACATTTTAACTCACTCCATGCCTCCTGGCTAACTCTTTTCAGACTAATTTCAATCACATTTCTCGCCTCCACTTTATTAATCCTTTATCAATCATTTTACTATCGCACTCATAAACTTCTTTTATTATCGACTTATCATCCAGTCCCTCATTATCAACCTTTTCAATCATTTCTATCTCCTCAAACTTCTCATAATCTCTATCCATTGCCTTATCACCGCTTTCGGTAGACACATTATCATCCGATTTCACATCACTCTCTGACTCTACCATTTTCAAATCATTGTTCTCATTCTTATCATCAACTTCATCTACTCCCTGTTTACTTTCTACTCTTAGCTCATGACTGCGTTCTGCTGTTTTCTGTGACCACATTCTTATTTCCTGTTTTAATTCCCCCATATGTTTATCTATTTTGACTCCCATTTCCTGCGATTTGTTATCAAGTTTTTCTTCCAGTTTTTGTGTTTGTATGTTAATTTCCTGAATTTTCTCCTTCATTTCCTGTGACAACCCCCCTATTTCTTTTTTTATCTCTTGTGATAGTTTATTCACAGTCTCCTTATTTTCCTTTGACTGTTTGTCCGCAGTCTCCCTACTTTCTTGTGATTGTTCCTCCATTTTTCCCATTAACAACTTAAACATGTTCATTACTTCAGATTCATTATCTTTTTTAGGCTTCTCTGTTTTATCTGACATATCTACTCCTACCAAACTATCACTTTTTATCCCCTCGTCTGATTCTGTTATCTGTTCTGTTTTACTGTTTCCTAATGAACTTCCACTAACTATCCCCTCATCTGTCTCTGTTAGTGTGCCTAACCCTGTCACAGTCGAGTTTCCTGTTGATGAAATAGTCTCCATCTCTGGCATGCTTTCTTTTTCAATATACACAATACTTGACATGTTGGGAAATGCGTTCTCTCCCTCCACATTTACCTCATTCACAGTACTGTTAAATATGATTCCCTGCTTTGATTGATCCATTTTATCCATTTTATCATGAAAAAATTAAAATTCCAATTTATGTGTTAATTAAACAAAATTAATTATTTTATTAATTATCCCGGTCGATGTTAATTACATGCCACACGTTGGGCTCGCCAAATTGTAAGTTTCACTAAATTTGGCTAGACTCCAACGAAATTCTAACAATTATTGTCTCGGATCGCGGTAAAATTCGAGCCACACGTACTGGGCGACAAATTGTAAGTTTCACTCCCTGTGATAAATTGCCCGGACACAGGAGGTCTTACATAAACAATGAAATACAAGGTCTAGCTCAAAATTGCCGAAGAACACAAAAGTCTTCAATTAATAAAAAAAATATTAATTAATTAATTATTAATCATAATTAATTAATTAATTTTGTAATTTAACAAATTCCTGAAAAACAAACTTATAGTAATAGGATTTCAAAAATGGATCAAGTCTACTAAATTATAAAACTTGAGAATGATTTCCATTCAGACTGGATATATTGTAAATAAAATAAAATACAGACAATTAAATAGCAGCCTACCTGCCTAAGGATCCTTTCTATTATAAATGCTAAATTCCCATTGGCTAGTCCACCTGCCTATCCATACATCTATTTACCCATCCAAAATATAATAATTAGTTTTTTTTAATTGTTTAAAAATGATGATGAATTTTAAATAGTTACTGATTATTAAAGATGTTTGGTACTCATCTATTTATTTTTTCCCAAGAAATGCGATGCGTAATTCCCGACCGGACCGTAGTAATCCAGTAGGCCCACGTGATAGCTGAAGTCGAGTGGTACAGCGCGATCAGCTGATGCGCAGAAGCAGACGCTCCTCGACAGTTTATGGGTCGCCACGGAACACGCACGGTGATATGACGTAATCCAATTTAATGAGCGGAACAGCCAGCACAGTTAGTAGAAGAATTTAATGACATTGATATGCCAATCGGATATGAGGCACTTCATTGTAATGTTCGGATACGAGATGCGCAGACGAACACAAAATCGTAGAATCAATTAATATTCAAATTAGTGACATAGACACGTCACTGTAACGTTCGGATATGAGATGCGCAGAATAACACAATATCGTCGAATCAATTAATATTCAAATTAGTGACATAGGCACGTCACTGTAACGTTCGGATACGAGATGCGCAGAAGAACACAATAAAAAAAACGAACACACGATGTAAATTACACATATAATATTTCACATACCACTTGATTATTTGTATCCGAAGAATTAACCGTTTCAATAGCCTTATAATTTTCAACTTTAAAACACTGCGGATTACACTCACACAGGTCTTCTAATGAGGCCTATTATCGGACTACATCTCGACGGAGCACAGAGGCCGTATCTCCGACCGTAACCAACTGTTAACCACCGCCTATGCGGCCTGCGCCGACACGCACACACACCTCTACGACAACCCTCACACTTCTCCTACTACTCCACCTGTCCAGCTAAGTTTTATATTTCTCAAAGGTCACGTGACAAGCCTAGCTCCTCCCTAACAAGTGTAAAGGCACACCACTGTAGATTTACCTTCAAAACACCCCCTCACTACACCCCTCATCTACCGTTTCGCACGAGGTTTGAATTGCCTTTATACAATTCCGAGAACCGAGCTGCGTCTTCCCTCCTGGTTCACGGTCGAAGTCCAGAGAAGGATTTCGAACGTTCGTCGTTACAAAATATGAGTTGCATTGAAGCATGTGATGTCAATGCTAGAGACTACCTCTATGAAGAAACCTCCACGTAGTGAACTTCAAACTTTAATTACTCTCTTAATACTTAACCGATTTGTTTGAAATAAGCGGCAAACATCTTTAACATAACAGGTTTAGATAATGTGCTACTTTAAGTTTTGAATTTAAGCTATAAATAGCTTAATTAGTTTTATTACTAATTATTCACTTTTATGTTAATTACACAGACAAATTCGTATAATGATGATTGGTTTTGATAGTTGATTACATAGTGATATCTTATGATTAAAATACACTTGATATGCTGCATATTAATGAAGTGAATAAAATTTATTACAGAAATTTGCATATTAATATGGAAATATGTTATATATTGAATTCGAAATAGCTAGGGAGGCTTGTTAATCTTACAAGACTTTAGTTGGTGCCTGCATTTATGATATTTTATCTGTTGTCCTCCTTTGTAAATCAGTTGTTTAAAACTGAGTAGGATACACGTTAAATAGATACATATTCGCATGTCATGATTCACGACTGCAGGAATGGGAACACGCAAAATATAACGTCCCACTCCTTCTTTAATACCATAATCTTATTGTCACACTACATTGTTTAATAATTACCTTTCCGACTAAAATTCCTTTAAAAGTCTCGAGTATAATAACGATATTGCTCTCCTCCCAACCCCTCGAGCCAGAGTCAACGTGTTACCGAGATGACTAGCGAGTCTATTTTAATAAGACCCGTATCAATTTAATCACGAATAAGATATTCCCGAAAGCAAACACAAATCGCCTCGGAGGAAATGTGTTTAATTGCGCCTCTGGAGTTGTTTTGTCTGCTATGTCTGGCACTCTTCGGGCTGACGTCTGGCAGTCTTGTGTCTAATTATCATCACTTTTAACAGTCGTTTTGTCAGCTGTAGTCTGCTCTCTTTGTCGTTAGGTACAAAGTATAGAAGCCAGTGCGATACAATGCTTTTGGTTTCGTTGAGTGTAAATATTTCACTTAAACACAAAGAGATTAAAGGGACCATGACTAGACTGTTGGATGAGCTCGAGCAAACCAGGCTTTAATGTGAAATGTGTTTATCCTGGAACAATTTATTACTTAAAGTTTTCACCCCAAAACCGCAAATATGCAATTAAATGGGTATTCACCCACTAAACTCCAAACAATATTTCATTTAGTCTAATTAGTTATGAATTAAGAATGTACAGAAAAAGTACTGGGTCCACCATGACCCGAAAAATGTCAAACTTGGTATTATCCCCCATCGTCAAACATCTCCCGTAAGAAATAACGTGGGACGATCTTATGTTCCGCGACCTTGGAGGATTTTAATCTAAAAACATATTTGCCATTTTTGACGTACTCGACAGCCTTTTCTGTGAATCAGTTATATTTATTTTTAACTTGGGCCAGTGGTTCGGTCAAAACATGCTGATTACCAAGAAGGGGTGTGCTTTTGGAATGCATAATTATTTTTGCGTGTTTGAGTGTATTTGTGAATAGTTTTAAGACACTATTTTAAAAAGGACAATAGTTTAAGATTGGAACGATACTCTAGTAGGCGTATCTATGTAAAACAAAAATTAAGCACATTAAAAACGATTTAAGAAATTCCCCAAAACGCCAATTTTCGCAAATTTCTCAAGCTTTTAACTTTCTGGTAAAATCACAGTTGCTAGATATCATTTTTTTAACTACCATTTTAGTGTGCTATTATGCTATAGATTATGTGGAAAAAATTATTGTGGGTAATAGCCCCGCTTTAACGAGGAAATTTGTAGTAATTTTCCATGCTTGTATGAGACACATTTATTTAAAGTTGTTTTTAAAAAAATTAAAAATTTATATAATGTTTTCTAAATAGATTCATGCGAATACTAGGTTTCAATTTTTTCGTTTAAAACTCGAGTTAAATATTTGGATCATAATGTGAATGTGAACGTAACTGGATTCGGCACCCAATCAATTTTGAATGAACATTTTACAAGATGTTATCCCGAGATCATACAAACATGAATGTATGGTAGGTTTGAAATAAATTACAAATAATCGCATTCAGTATAGGCCTACTCACTCAGTCACGGAACTGAATTTTAGTGGAGGACGATTTATAGCAGACCAAGCCAACCCTGTAGGCGCCGACACCATCGACGAGCATACAATGGCCAACTATTGAGGCCGGCACCGATCCATCTAGCTGGACACGATTCCACCCGCGCGGACAGTGCCAGAATCAACAAAGCTAATTCTAAACTACCTTTAGAATTTGTTATGTACCTTGTTGCTTGGACGGCTCCGAAGTCACCGTTTACACGTTCCTTAGCCAAGAACGGATGGACTAAAGTCCAGATCAGAAGTTAAAAATCTACTGTCTACAGCGGGAATCGAACCCTGTCTGTTCTGCGTTGCTCTAACCACAAGACCAACAAGCCACACATCGTTGTTTGAATTGTTTCCTTTCTATCTGATTATAATGCTTTTAACTTGCGACCCGAAATCGTCAATGAGACCATGAATAAATACATGAATAAATAAATATTTAATGGAGTCTACCCAGTGAATAAACGTTGCTTCTCACGTCTTCGTGTGAGAGCAATCTGGCAACCATGCGCTGCTAATTACGTGAAAGCTAGTTATGAAGTGAGAATTAATGCACACGGGATACACCGTACACAGCCGCCGCTGCACTTAAACCCGTCGGAATATTACCAGTACTAATGTAGCAGCGCATAGATTATGCACTGGCTTTGTGCGGCTAAAACCGAGGGCTACATAGAAATTAACATTACGAATTCAATTCTAATGCAAATTACTCAACAAATATGTACAAGGGATTCTCTGCACTTATCGTGGGAAACTGAAGCTACACGGTGGTGTATAGGGCGCCACATAATATAGGCGCATTTAGCTGCATTTCAGCTGGGAAATGTCATTTAAAAAAACATTCATGGTACAATATAATTAGGACTTGTGTTGTGTGATGTTTTTCGAAAATGTATGTAAAAGGTAAATTTTGGATTTAAAAAATAGCAAAACTATACTCAGTTCATGATACAATTTTATTGTAAAAAATACAAAATTAACTATTCATGATACAAATTGTTGTTAGGACTTGTGTGTTTTTTCGAAAACGTATGTAAAAGACAAATTTTAGATGAAAAAGAAACCTTATTTTCAATTTTCAATTTTTTTAAAAAAAAATACAAAATTTTAAATGAAAAAAGCACCTTACACAAGTCCTAGAACAAACATTTATTTAAAATTGGAAATAAATTTAACAAATTATTCGTGATGATTATGGTTTTTCAGTTTAAAAAACGGATGAATGTTTTGCCGATATTTAACTATGCAAAACATGTTTTAGTGATCTTAGACAATAAACTTTGGCCAGCTTGCTAATATTGTATTTATTGTATTTGTATTTATTCAACTGGACACAAATACAGCCATAGGCCATTTTACATTGTGCATTGTAAACATAATAACATTACTAACTAACTTATACTAACTTAAACTAAACATGATAACAGAGGAAATACGAATAGAAATACATGAATAATGAATGATACGTAATAGTATCATTACGAAGTACATCATTACGTAGTACATTACATAGTACGCAATACTCCAAAATCTGCAGATCATCGGCCACTGATCGGCTTTCATACGTCGTCTGTGATCTCAATCAAAGTTTATATTCGTAAGTGGGTTAATAGCTTTGCTTGGGATCTGATGTGATCACTTGAGTTTTTTTCCGAGGGAAGCCTGCCCAGGGTACAAATTGTGCCCCTCTTCAGGTGTCTAACTATATGTATGTTAGGAACAATTATTGTGAGAAGATGTCCTTGATCGCATTAACGACTGAGAAAAAACTCGGAAAAAACGTCAGTCGGGATTGCCTGTCTCGACGGGATACGAACCCGGAACCCAGAGTTGCGCGCTTAGCGCTCGAGCCAACATTGTCGCTACATCAGCTTTGAATTACCAAGTAATATTCCAAGCCATACGATTGTTTAGTGGTGGCTTTACATTCATTAGCGAACCATCCATTACTCAACTCAGGTAATCAATTACGATTTTCTAAAAACATTAAAATTTTAAATTTTAAGTAACCTATCAAATTAAAAGTGAGGAATAACTAATTTTCTCGTTATTCAGAGAACTGTCTACTTTGTCTGCGTTACTAGGTTTTGAAGTAAGTTAATATTGTAGCTTTACAAGGCGCGTACTTCTTGTCACATCGCCCACGTGTTTGATTGCTTTGCTGTAAGTGCGCAATCTACACGCCAGAGCGCACCGCCTGCCTGTGGTTCAGTCGCTCCACTAGTCTTACGCCCCATTAAACCGTCTAGGAGAATAGCTCCCTCTCTCTCCCTCTCTCTGGATGAAGCCATTGACTTGTAATGACAACCCGCTCACGGAGCCGACTGGGGCCCGGTTTAATCAGGATACGTAAATGGACACTTAGTTAATCCATCAGTTAAATTAAACTTGGAATATATGTATATGAGTGTGGTTTAATTTGGCGGTCAGTTAGTTAGTTTTACAGTTACATTGGATTTGTTTCAAATTGTCGTTTCATTTAAGTGGTTTCACGATTTAATTTGTAAATCGCTATTAAGCCTAAATTAATTGAGATCAAGAATTATATATAAAGATGTGATTGGTGTACTTAAACCAACGTTTAAACTTGCGATTGGTCATTGAGGAAATTACATGACTGTGAAAACAATACCTTACGCTTCATGCTTCAAACTGATTATGAACATCTAATTGTACGTGAATGATGAAACAATATATATATATATTGCATTTGAGAGAAAAACATTTATAATTTGTTGGAAAACATATGATTTACTTACTATACATCTTCTCTTTTTACGATTTGGGTACAACCGAAGAAATGTTTCTTATAAAAACCTTACTTTTAGGGCAACGAGGAGTCGATATGACCTCGCTACCCCGCACCTTTCTGCGGCTGGCATGTGAAGGAATACTTGATTCACTCTGCTCTTGTCTTTACATAACACGCCTACTCAAACGAACACGTCAACAATGACGACACGAATCAGTAATCACAGCACAGACATAGGAACCAAAAAGCCAACGCGACTGAAAATGCGTTCGCAAAGCGGCCTATGTACCGTTACTTGTTGACTTAAACCTCTTTACAGTAAAACTCACATAAAAAAAGAACTTTGTTCATAATTAGTATTTTAATTCGTTCAACCATTGCTTATTGTAATGGATATAGTTTCACTTTGTGAACCTTAAACATTGTTTCTCTAGCTATATATTCCAAATAACTTGTCATTAATCCTTGATAATTTCTCTTGCTCAGGCCAAAGCCAGCAAAACAGAATGAACTTTTTCTAAAAGGCATGCAACATTTCTTCTGTAACGTGTACTAATCGAATGTGAGGCTTTAAAGGCGGCAAGCCAGTGAAGCTTTCTTTTATTTCCGCTAGAGCGCCCCAACCAGCTGCAGCGTGCAGCCTCGGTTTACCCTTGGCGTTCGGAAGTTAGATCGGCTAAAAATTACGACGTGTGTCACTTCAAACGCGGCGGAAAAAAGCAAGCACTTTGCTAGACGTCTCCATCCAACCCTCAGGATATACCAGAGGGAGGAGGAGAGAGAGAGAGAGAGAGAGAGAGAGAGAGATTGAGAGAGAAAGAGAGAGAGAAAAGAGAGGAGAGAGAGGGAGAGAGAGAGAGAGGGGCAAGGAAACGAAGCTGGGAAGAGTGAAGCTTCCAGATGGCGCCGACTGTTACTCGTATGCACCACAACTCGGTTTGTGGAAGAAGTTTAAAAGTGGTTCTGATGGGACATTATATCGAGGTACGGTAGATCTTTCATGAATCTTTAGTGGAAGCTTAAATACCCGTCCCGTCTTGTAGGGTATATCAAAGCAAGCTCTACAAGTGTGGTGTATATGTATATATATGTATGAATGTATGCTAGCAGTTATGCCCACTGCAGGGAATTTATTTTAAGGCCCTTAGAAATTTTTAAATTTGCCCACCTGTACATTTAAACAGTTTTAAAATTGGAGAGCATCACTAAACCTATCTTGTATGCGACCTGATATCTTAGGCGCTAAATTATATAACAAGCTGCCCAAATACTTAAAGAAGAACAATGTGATAAACTTTAAGACTGAACTGAAGAGGTTTTTAACTAACAATCCGTTTTATTCCGTCAATGAATACCTGACATCTTAAATCTTTGTTGACTTGTTTTTATTGTGTTGTATTGTATTGATTTCTCCTTGTGTGTTACTGTTGACTTGTCCAATATCATTGTAATGATCAATTAAGGACCAATAAATATTATTATTATTATTAATTTTATTATTATTATTATTAATTATTATTATTATTATTATTATTATTATTATTACAACTACCACGTACAACGTAGTACCAACGTACCAACTTATAATAAAATATTACTTTAAAAATGATTATAAAATCTTGTGCAGAGAAATAAATGCACACGTAATCAGGGAAAACAAAAATTTGCAATTCCGGGAAGTAATAATAAATACGGTCAAGGCCCCTAGAGTGTTTAGTTCCCGAAGCTTTTAATGACTTACCTGATCAGTTATTAAATTTTACTAAAATTTCCGAGGTCAAGCAAGAAATAAAAATATATTTGTTGTCTCAATTGAGTGCTCTTACCTAAATCTGTTTTGCTCTTACCTTGTTTCGAACTCATCCTTTACCTATGTTTCTGACAAGTTTTCTGATATGTTTAAGAACAAAAACCTTGAAGTAGTGTAGTGTTTTTGTTTTTTTTTAATTTTTAAGTTACGGTTAATCTACCTCAATTTGTTTATTTAATGTTTGGGATTTGTATATGTTTTTTCATAATGATTCCTTCCTCTATGGTTTGTTTTTGTGTAGTTTATTTGATGTTGTTTATTCCACAGATGAGCCCGCATAATGGGCTTTGTGGGTTTCCATGAGATGTAACAATGTTAAATTTTTGTTTTGTGAAAATAAATAAATTGAAAAAAAAAAAAAAAAATTATTATTTTTATTATTATTTTTATTATTATTATTATTATTATTATTATTATTATTATTATTATTATTATTATTATTATTATTATTATTATTATTATTATTATTATTATTTTTATTGGAATACATTAATAAAATACTAGGTACCAAAGTACATTATATCAAGAATCATTTTAAAATATAAATATGTATAAAAACGAGCACAAAAGAACATAAAACAAAACAAAGTACGAAAACCAGAGATTAAATTCCTTTATACAAACCTAGGCCCACTACACACTATAGACAGTGTTGTGCCGTTATCTAGATAATGTTATCTAGATAATCATCTAGATAACATTGTGTTATCTAATTATCTTTTCTAGGTAACATGATTTCAAAGTATCTATTATCTTATATCAGATAATATTTCTGGTTATCTATTATCTGAATCTTCACATCAGATAACAGATACAAAAAATCAGAATCACTATCAATAAATGCTAACACGTCGTCTAAAATTGTGTGTTTTTTTAAATCATGATTTTCAATGGGAAGATTTAGATTGGCCAAAACCTAGATCGCAATTCAATCTGGTAGCATTTTCACATGTGGTTTTTGTAAGCAAAGAATGCCCATTGTTTTCAATTGGGACTTAATGAATACTAGACCGCTTCACAAATGCTTTTTTTAGTCGCATTGATAGAGGAGCTTTTTGTAAGTTTTTAGTATGCGTGGGATAACAGTAGAATGCAAAATATCTCGAGGCCAAAAGACTTGCTTCTGTTTGTATTGTAGGTGATTATTGTCAAGTTTTTATAGATACTTGATATTACTTGTTAATTACTAGGAAAAACGCTTAAGTCTCGCCGCGTTGTTGGATGAGCGTAATTGGTGCATTGAGCTGCCATGTGTTGTGTAGAATTTTCTGTTGTTCTGTGGAAAAATCATTATTAAATTTTAAATTTTTTAAAAAAAAAATTAATTTATTTTTTTAATTTTTTTTAGTTCATCGTAATTGTTTAAAAAAAATCGTAAAATTGAAATTTTTATAAGAAATAATTTCTCGATTGCGCTCAAATTTAACAATAATATATTAATTCATGAAATTAAGGTTCTGCGAAAAAATCATTACAATAGGATAAAGCATGTAGGTGTTATAAGTCAAAGAATTGTTTAAAAAAAGAAAAAACCCGTAAAATTTCGATTTTTACGATAAATATTTTTTTAATTGCGCTCAAATTTCACAAGAATATCTTAATTCATAAAATCAAGGTTCTGTGCAAAAATCATTAAAATCGGATAAAGCATGCAGGTGTTATAAGTCGAAGAAATTTTTTAAAAATCGAAAAAAAATCGTAAAATAGCGATTTTCATGAGAAAAAATTTTCCGATTGCGCTCAAAAACGTGGCAGTTCTAAGTTCAGAGATTTCGAAGGCCTCCATAAAATTTAATCGCAATCGGAGTATCGGTTTAGCCGGAATCGTGTGGACAAACAGACAAAAAATACAAAAAAAAAAAGAAAAAAAAAAAACATTCCGGATTTTTTTCTCCAGTGTAGTAGAATGGAATCTTCGCTTCGCTCGCTACGCTCGCTACGCTCATCCAATTATACACCTACCTATAAAAGGCTTTTATTAAAACCTCTATTTCTATAAATTTTTGCAAATTTTTCAACTTTTTCTTTCAAAAGGCAGTACATCACTATAATCTTAATGTACATGTAAAATAATATGAACGTTGTAGCCCCATCCGTTTGGTCAGAATCGTCCCAAACATCACGAAAATATCGTGTTAAAAATCGGGGAAAAATCGTCAAAGTACAATTTCTATGTGAAACGTTTCTTGAAATGTCCCTAACATCTAATATATATAATTGTAAGGATTTCAAACGTTCCCATAAAGTTTCATCAAGATCGGAGTAGCCGCTTTGCCCGGTCGCGAGCCAAATATCACGAAAATATCGCATTCAAAATCGAAAAAAATCGTAAAAGAACAATTCATGAGAAATATTTATTCGATTGTTCCCAAAAACGTGGCAAGCCTACGTTCAGAGATTTCGAAGGTCCCCTCCAATTTTCATCAAGATCGCATATGCCGTTTGCCCGGTAGAGAGCGAACTAATAACAGAAAGAAAAACAAACAAAAAACACCCGAGCTAATTTTTTGGGGGGTCAGTGAAATTATTGAAGTCTTCGCTTTGCTCATCCAAAAAGTTTGTCTTCCCCTTTGTAATGTCTTCGTTTAACTTGACCAGGGAAAAAGTTATTTTTAATTTGAACTTTTAAAATAACTTAATACGAATGTAAGCTTAGATCGTATTATTTTAGATTTACTTGAACTTTTTAAAATTTCGCCTACAAGCTAACAAACATGAACTTTCTTAAAGTTCAATATCTTTAATATTTGAATAGCAAACTTAGCTTTTAAAAAGCCCATTTTCAAAAAAAAAAAAAACATTTCAGTCAAACTATCCTTCCCTGTTCCATATAATAGGCCTCAAAATAATGCAACTGGTAAAATATTTTTGTTAGCATTGTAATTTCTTATTGTGTATACAGCCGGGTCATATATAAATCAAGAGGTCTGAAAGATACCTCTTTCACCGACATCTCGTGGTCAACTCTTGGTGCCATTATTTATATCGCCCTGTGAACTGCATTTTCGACATAAATAAGAAACATGGCTGCTAATGTCAAAGGAAAATTCTCTATTCACCAGAGAAACTATCAAGCCTAGAAGAAATATAATATGGAAGGTAAAGAGAGCATTATATATCGATACCTTGGCCTAGGCATAGCATTAAGACTATGCCTTAGATCTTATATTTGCCTTAGTTTCTAATTAATTTCGAATAATTCTATCTTGGCTGTCAAGTCTTATTTGCAAACCACTAAAGTTTGTTTTATGCTTTTGTTTTGATAAAATTGTATTTCACTTCTGACTGCCTTCTAGATATTGACTATTTTGTTGACCAAGAGTCTTTCAAAGCCTCCTAAATAATATTAATAACATCAAATAGTCTCAGGGGCTTCCATCGATCGATAATGCAGTTCACAGGGCAATATAAATAATGGCACCAAGAGTTGACCACGAGATGTCGGTGAAAGAGGTATCTTTCAGACCTCTTGATTTATATATGACCCCGGCTGTACCTATGTAGGATAAAACATTATTTCATATTGATATTGCATGCCTTTTCAGCCAGCTACCCTAATACCCTACCCCTTAGCTTAGCTACCCTTTTCTAATGAAATGGGTTGTTTTGTTCCAAACAAACTTTACGAGTACTGGCCTTGAAGGTATGAATATAAATACTAAATAGGCCTATTATTAGACAATTGACCAAGACTAGAACCCTGAAACGTATTACGGAAAATTGAATTGGGTCTCTTTTATCTATTATCTAGATACATTGCCAGTATATGTATCTATATCTAGATACAATTCATGTCCATTATCTATTATCTGTATCTAGATACTTTTTTAGGAAGAGTATCTTATCTTTATCTAGATAATATTTTTGGTTATCTGGCACAACACTGACTATAGGACACATGTGAGTGTGACTTGTAATCGGAGACGGCCACCTGTACAACACTTGTGCATCATTCAACAATACCAGCATGTCCAAAACTCACTCATGTTCGTTGTAGAACATACATTCAATTCAAGGTAACTGTATGACTCACTCTGCAAGAAAACGGCGCGTTTTTCGTTTCCACCTATCCTTAATGACCATCGTCGGGCACCAGTGTGAAAAAATTTTTCTCGGGCGGGGATTTGGCTCGGGCTCTGTGACTCGGCCGCACTGTAAAGCTCTCATTCAAACCAACGCATTTCAAAGACAGACACCTGAAGTGCCGATCCGTGTGAAGCGGGCCCTTTCCTTCACAA
>JAMZAV010010586.1:0-23981 GCA_024449915.1 Sweltsa coloradensis
CGCGGACAGCGGTCGCGGCGGTGGGGTACTGAAAGTGTCACGGAAAACAAATTTGTCACAGGTCTTCGGATAACGACAAACGTCACCCGAAAACTATCGTATCGCTGCCGTACGCGGACCGATTCGCGATTTTGTCGCGTCAACGAGGTTTTCCAACTACGAGGTTTTCCAAGTACGAGGTTTTCCATTCCCTCCGCGTAGCGGCTTTCAAGCCGCGCTTGCGCGACTTGTAAATATCGATATTGTTATAAAAGTATGAACAATAATGTATATGTATTTGAAAAAGAAAAAATATTATTACATCTGCATGAAGCTATGAATGAGATTGTTCTACGAGTAAAATAAACAATACCTTTCGTGTATCAAACATAATACTTCACAATTATGTTACTGGAGGTGATGTTTTATGGTACGTCTTTACATTCTGTACATTTCCAAATCTCATCCACTCTATGTCGTGTAGAGTTACCCGCAAGAAGTGTTTAGTCTGTCTCACTCATAATTTAGTCTGTTGGCTGCTTCCCGCAAAGAGAGATACCTTGTCTAGCTCCGGGCCAGATTTCTCTAGACACCTGCTCGGAAGAGCGTCTCGACGCTTTGAGCTAGCTGTAGCACTCTGTTTCGTGACTCCACCGCCGTCTCTGCCGTATTGACGCGTTGCGATGCTATCAGATTATAGAAAAAGAGCTAAAAATGAATGAAATAACATTTCAAAAATCAATACTTGGAAAACAACACATGAAGTTGTTTTGAATGCGGCAGACACGGCACGAATGATATTGGTATCCCTAACCTGATAACGTTCATCACAATCACCCCACAAATACAGAAAAGGGATTCAATCATAATTGAATAGACTTATTTGGAATATATCCGTTTTGAAATATTTCGCACAGATACGTGTTAGTTGTAACTTGTAAAACACTGTAAGGCATTATCACACGATGGCTATTACTACGCTGAGATCCCTATACTGCCCTCGGACATCCCTTCATAATTTCTTACTCCAATATACCTAGTTAGCCATCTGAAGAGGGGCATATCAGGTACAACTGGTGTGCACCCTAAAACGGGTTTCCTTCAAAAATTGATTTATTTATACTGCATTTAAATACACACTTAACACACACACACACTTCCTTTAAATAAATGAAAAGTTTTAAATATATTTTAGAGTCTACCCACTCAATTAAAGTGGGCCTACCTAAAACTTATTTGTAAGACTTCTTAATTAAAGAGGACCTACCCAACCTCTTCGGCTATAAAGCCATCGACGAGGAAACAGTGGCCAACCAGACACCGATATATTGAATAGGAAACACTGATCTAACTTGTTGGCCACGATTCCACCAGCTTGGCAATAGAAATATAACAGTTAAACTATAGAATAGTTTAAATAATTCATTTTAAACACAATTGGGTCACTTATCCTGTAACCCACAAGTACTAATTCACATTCCTTATATTGTGTCGGCAGCAGCTTTTCTATCTTTATCTCAGAAGGTTATTCTTCACTCCCCCGTTCTAACGCTGAATCCTTATTTTATGTTTTATTTTCTCCGTGTGGAAAGACAATAATCGTTACACTTCGTTATTTTATCACCACATTTATTTTTACAATCGACTCTCTGTGCCATTATATTATTACTCGCGATATGAATGTGGCACAACATTGTGTATAAAATAATATCTATAAAATACATAAAAATACATTTCACATTGTACATACAAGGCACGAATGTTATTGCCACACAATCACGGATACAGGAGAACCTAAAATACGAGTAGAAACTTACAGTTATTGAAATACATGCGTTTCAACTTTGATATCTTGGTGGAGGTGCCGGGTTCAAAGATGTTCAACTTTTGGGTAAATATAGCCCCGCCCACTTTGGGACACGAAAGGTCACCAAATTAATTATGTGTCATTCTTGTTGAGGGGCAATGTCAACAAAAGCACCGCATGTATTCGGAGGTCATGTACGAGTTGTATCGAGAGACGCGACGCACGCACGCACGCACGCACGCACGCACGCACGCACGCACGCACGGATGGACGGAGAGTTTCGCTACATTTTAATGATACATTGTTGGATTATTTTATGTTATTGAATTTTACCTGCCCATAGGGCAGGAAGGCTAATGCAGGGCAAGTGTGGCCTTCTGTAGCCTGACACAGTGATTACCGAGTTACAAGTTCAGATTAACATTACATCAAAGACAACAAGAGAACATCACATTTATGATAGTTTGATGGCTTTGGATAAGTTTTTTATAACAGATTGTACAGTTAACAATAACAATGTACAATCAAATCATTCACAATACATTTTATATTATTTCCCACTTTACCTCAGATAGACATTTCGTTACGGAACTATTGAGTTAAATTCAGCTTTATTTCAGATATTAAAAAAGTAAGACGTAGACGAATAACCCAAACAATTTCAACTATCAAATCGATATCGTGTTTCTTTCTACGGTATCGTTTATGGGACTCAAGTTATTTTTTTTTAACTTTCTCTATTTTATTGTTTTACTTACATTACGAATAAAAGTACGAAACAGGAAGTGATGAGACCCGACAGTCTAGACAGAAATGTCGATATTTGCAACCAAAGGTTGGAGTTCACAACTTGTATTTTATTTCCAGACATTTCTTTATCATTCGGATAAAACAGTTAAAATTATGGTTTCTATGGCGAGAACAGGTCAAGCGGAACACAAATATTTCTTCAATTTTTCAATCGAGATCTTCGTGTCTTTGAATATAGCAAAACACAACAAAATAACGATTCCATATCTATGCCATACACTGCTCACTTCATTTTCTGCATTGCTTAGAGTGGGCTGTCGGCCAAACTTAAAATTATATTCATTTACCTTTGGGTTTATACTAACACGCAAACCTAGGCCTGCTTTTGCCAAAAGTAGTGGTCAACATTGTACAGGTTTTGGCAAGCGTTATGTTAGATGTACAATGCGAGTATTAATTGATGGACCAGTTTTTTCCCCTTCCGAACAATGGAGCTAATCTGGAGTTGATCTTGCATCTGCATTGTGGAGAAGCGCTGGAGTTTACTCAACTTTTGATTAATCTCATCGGATTAATGCTGTGTGGATTTTACTTTTGTGAAACCTGAAGAATTATATTCGATGCTAAACAAACCGTAAGTAATTAATGTTTATTTTTAGCTTGAGTTGTTTTTTCAATACGAAACAAACAACATAACTAATGTCCAAATTTTGACGAAATATACGCCCTATGGGAAATGCGAAATAAAATACAATTAATTGTACGCATTACAAGACATTAATAAATTGCTATCCAAATGTAAACGATACTTTTTCACGACAATTAACTTAGCATTAATTATTGTATCGCGTCAAATGGCTACAACAAAAGCAAATAGCTAGACACCGAAAAATAAAGTTTCAAAAAAAGAACTTAACTTGTGAATTTTGTATTTGGGCATGGTACATAGTTGTCATAACGAAGTGTATCTTCATAATTTCTACTTACGTGTTTATTGTTCGGCTGCTATTATTAATATGCATGTATCACGTGATCTAAAGCCTGCCCTAGAAACCCATCTCCACAGACAAACACGATTAGAGAATTCCAATCTTATAAAACGTCGCATGTAATTGAGTGCAAGCGCTTTATTGGATAGAGTTTTTCCGAACGGTGCACTTACGTGATTGTTCGAACGAGCCAAGTCATTCAATCCCTCTGTGCAGCAAGCCGTGCAGTGTACAGGCTCCAGGAACTATACATCACGTGACTGACCTCAGGTTGCACTCGACAACTTAATTACACGTCCAATTGTTTGTTTGTTTGTTTGTTTTCTTCGCAACCTAACTGTTGTTTTGATAGAAATCTCTAGCGAGTAGATAATAAACAATGCGATATATTTTTACATTGTATAATATTTCAAAGAAAAATTATCGGAATCAGTTTTAATGTTGGAGATTATAATTTAACCACCAGCAACACTGCGTATGTAAACAGTTTGTAATAACAACTGACTTACAAAGAAGGGTGATAAATGAAGATAACAAGAATGAATACAAAATAACAAAATAGTAAATACACAATTTTCAAACAATAATAATACATTTGATGTAATACAATGTCAACATATTACTATTACAAAATAAAAATGTTCATAAATTAGGTGGCATAAAAAGTGTCAAAATTTAATTAACTAAATTAAAACGAATAACATATTATGGTTTACTAATTTCATCAAATTAAAAACAATCAATAAATGAAATGTGTTTTAAAAAAAGGAAAATGAAAAAGTTATACGAATAATTTATGTACCGGTATTCAAATAAAAAACAAGCAATAAATTAAAATGAGTTAGTTTGAAGAATAATGGGACAAGAGAAATAGATAGTTAAATAAATAAGAATAACGATAAAGACAAAACATTCAAGAACAAAAAAACGAAAGTACGAAAACGAAAACACTTATTTGCGAGAAGGCCCAACCTCAAACGAATGTGAGAACTCAATTAAGAAGAATTAAAACGAATGATACGTTACTTACAATTGTAGGTCTTAAAAATCAATATGTAGTGTGTATGTACATAATACAGAATAATAATACATATCCCGTTGAGATGGATTTTTAATTTATAGATTGATTTCGATATATAACTCTGCCTTTACAAAATAATGATGCCCATGATGGTGTTACTGTTGCATGTTATGATATCGTCGTACTAGCTAACTCGGCATAAATGTAGACTATATAACAAAAAGCTAACCTTAAATCCTAAATAGGTAATTCCACTGCTACAACGAGGAATTCCCACCGTATTACAAGCTGAAGCCGTCGAGTGATCAAATTAAAATATTCCACGCAGTGTCTAATGAATTAGGGAAAGTTAATCAAAATGTTTAAACCAAAGGCAACTCTCGACACCAGCCCTTTGAAAGCATTTTATTGTGTTAATTGAATGACTGCAACATTTCAATTGCTAATTCAAATCACCTCAGGTTATATGAGCTTGATATAATATGTATGTAATGAAAATGTATTATTAACGTGAAATTCTAATTCATTTCAAAATAAAGCGTTTTGAACTTTCATTAGCTTGGTAACGGTAGTACTGTTGATGAATGTGAACTTTCAGGTGCACATATTCGTAACAAAGCCAAATGCGGTCCAATCATGATCCAATAATATTTGTAATTTATTATAATATATACATTAAAGCTGAAAAGTATAACTTTTCTTTTTAAAGTTAATGTATTCAATCATTTGCTTTTTATTAAATACAGTAGAGAGATTCTGCGTATTCATTGGGCTCATTGCACATGAGATGAAATGCCTATGTCCGCCTCTGATGGCCATAAAAAGGCGGCATTATTGGTGAAGCCTGTGGGGGACAACTCGCATTCTGGGGTGTCTCAGATAGCCTGGGGTCAGAGGCGGGGTCTTCTTTGAAGAAAGCAGACTTTTTCCTTGGGTTTGAATTGACACTTTATAACAGTATGATACATTTTTTTATTTTTGTATTTATTTATTTATTTAACGTCTATCCTATTCAGTTATAAAACTGATTTACAAAGGACAACTAAATAAATCTAATTTCATAGATGCAGACACAACAATGACCTACATTTTAGTAAATATTTGAAATATTAACATTACAACAGCAATGCATTAAAACACAACAATTATTATAATAAATAAAAAGGATATTAAATGTGATTAATTAATGAATCAAATATAAAAATAAAATATAAAAATATATTTTATTGTGTAAATTGATACTAGAAGATTCTAAGCACATTGTTTATATAAAAGTTGTTCCAATACTTCAACAATAATTTATTTTGTGTCTTATTTAAATATTATTGACTGGTCAAAATTAACGCAGTGAAAGAGATAACAAATTCGCAATGAGAATATATCAAAAACTACTTTCTTGAAAAAGTCGGATGTGCAAGTCACTTAATATGAATATTTTGCTTGCAAGTAAAAACATTCTATCGGGTATATATATATATTCAAGACGTGAATAAAAGTAAAAAAAAAAACTCCCTCTCCGGAGTTATAAAATGAATATAAGAAGAGAATGTTTCATATGTTTCGTATTCAGCAACAAGGCGGTGTATTGGTAATATCTGGGATATTCGAGGCCATTTAGAGCGTGCGCCGGTCACTTAAGGGCCTCCATAACACATCCCGGTTTCCGCTCCGCTGCTACTTACGGGGATGATTTAGACTGGGAGGGTTACGGATAATGCTTTTCACTCTTCTGTTACGTCCATAAAATGGAAATCGCATTCTTTGTGAAGAAAAACACCGAACATATCAAAAAAATTATACAATGTTTCCACGAGAAATTTAGTTTTTTTTCTATCACGTACGATTCATTTAGAGTTACGTATGTATAAATATGATATTATTACATTTGCACAATGTATGAAATGTTAATATCGACACAAGATCGTAATTTTTATTGGTCGGCATAAGCTGTTATTTTATTCTTATTGTTTTATTTAATTTGAAACCAATAATACAGTTCATTTGCTTATCAAATAGGTTACATTTAAATTGAAAGTATAATCAAGAAGTTAGTATTAATAACTAGCATAACTCACAGTTTTTTAACAATGATCTCGGCATATGTCACATGACGACAGATTTCAGTCGAATTGTGCAATAGCAATGATAATGAATCAAAGATCAAATATGAATTGATTTTTAGTATTTAATTTTTTTAATAGAATATCGATGGTGAAGAACCAATACCTTCTATCTGCCAAAAAGCAAATTGTTCAGGAGAGCATTAAAACTGATTTAAAAAAGTAACTAGTTGGCTGTGGCAGATAGGAGATATTGATGTAAGGTAGTACTATTATGTCTCTTTTGGAGATGTTTAAGCATTGTTAGATAGGAGGAGCTATTAGCAACAAAAGATTCGAAATAATTTTCTGTATCCATGACAACAACATCTCATTTTGGCAGAAAATGGCAGAGAGAAGGTATTGGTTCTTCACCATCGATATGTGTTTGTGTAATGTTAATTTTTCTTCATAAATTATTATTAGTGATTACGCTGTTCTCTTTGATTGTTTGTTATTATTATTATTATTATTTCTTTGGTTACGCCTTGTTATGATAGTTGATTAGATGATTAGTGGTATTTTCACTGATATTTTTCTGCCTAGATTGTCTGTTTGCAGTCCACTGGCGGAGCCGGCATCTAGAGTTAGGCGTTCTGGGTCATTGCTGTGATCAGTTTTTTTACCATTTTAAATAATCATATGTCTGATATAATTAAACATTAGAGTCAAAATCTTTTGTAATATATTGTTTTTAAAATTTGAACAAAAGAATGAAGATTCGCGTCCGCAAAATTTTGATTACTCCTGGAATTGATGTTTCTGATTTTTTTGGCAAACCTCATATTGGGATCGTCTAATAAATCATTTTGTTCATTTCTTTTTTCTTTTTTCGATGTTTTTTTCTGTTCTTTCCCCCCCCCCCCATTTTTATATGTTGTTATTAATTAATTTAATTTATTATCCAATTTGAATTTGTTACCAACATTATTGTCTCATTAAACATTATTGTTGTAATAGTGCTATTAACCTTTACTTTACCATAGTTTATGATTGTGTCTGCATATATGAAATAAGATTTGTTTTGTCTCGTCCTACTTGGTAAAAAAATTTTTTAATTAAATAAATTTCAATGAATTTAAAACTTAACAATTTGTTTAAATCAACCGATTCGTTCTTATACACAGTCTTTTTATCAATCTTAGATAATATATTTTTGTTTTTAGTATGTCGTTAGTTTTTAATTGAGACTTGTAATTTTAATACATCGTATGAACCGTGTATTGTGTAAATACTTGTCTTATGCCTACGGAGTTGACTTGGTCTGCTTTAAATTTAATGCCCCCCAATGAAAATCGGTTATGTTACAAAATGGGTAGACTCCAAAATACGAATCTATTTATTTATCCATATAGTTTCAAACTTGCCAATACACTACCTCCATGACAATTTTTTTATGTGTTCCTTTCATGAGTCCACCCTGTTAAAATGCTACCAACAGTTGCAATTTCAGCTATTATTCAACAAATGTTCGACACAGTTAGTCTAGCGTTATAAAGTTGGTAACAGTGTTTACAAAACGTTCTTTCAAAGTAGCAGCAGTGAGCTGCTGCTGGGAGATAAGGATGGATTCGATAAGCTTGAAATAATACAAAACAGTTGTCGACGCACTAGCTGCCAAGCCAGCAGAGTAAAGTAGACAGGCCTTGTCTCTTAATTTATACTTGTCCCGTTCAATTTAACTCTTCAACAAAGATTATACATTATTCAGTTTTGTGTTAGCTCCTTATCTTTATTTTAACTCGCTTAGGTGAATGCGGGGACCGATCTAGGTAAGATTTTTGGATGAGCGAAGCAAAGATTCCATTTCACTACACTAGAGAGAAAAGTCCGGAATGTTTTTTTTTTTGAGTGCAATCGAAAAATTATTTCTCATAAAAATCGCAATTTTACGATTTTTTCGATTTTTAAAAAATTTCTTCGACTTATAACATCTAGATGCTTATTCGATTGTAATGATTTTTACACAGAACATTTATTTTATGAATTAATATATTCGTGTGAAATTTGAGCGGAATCGAAAAATTATTTCTCATGATAAACGCAATTTTACAATTTTGTTTTATTTTTAAAATTTCTTCGACTTATAACACCGACATGCTTTAACCGATTCTTATTATTTTTCACAGACTCAAAATTTTATGAATTTATATATTCTTGTGAAATTTGAGCGTAATCGAAAAATTATTTCTTATGAAAATCGCAATTTTACGCTTTTTTTCGTTTAAAAAAAATTACGCTCATCCAACAACGCGCCTGAAAAAGCGTTTGCGAAGCTTCCTAGTTTTATTTTAATAGTTGTCAAGTGTTATGTAATAAAAGCTTATTTATTGGAAGAGTGACAGTTGAAAAAAAGAATTAACACTTTAAACAAATTACCAGGGAGCACATTTACTAACTCAAATCGACAGTTGTCGATTGACAGCGACAACTTTGTAAATAGAAAGTCATGCTCAACGCGGTAGTCTTGACGTTTCCGCGTGCCAGTGGCTTAAATATTAGCCCTGTGGTTCTATTAAATAAGGTCACGTCGATCGACAGTTGTCGCAAGAGTTGTAGTAAAAAGACCCCCAGGTGTGTTTGTGAATCCGGAAATTGTTGAACCGTTTTTTTTTTTAACAAAAATGTGTCATTAATAACATTAATTCTTGCATCAGCGATGACACAGCAGGATAACACATGTTTATTAAACCTATTTCGAAACCTGATAGGTAAAACTTCCACAATTTCCTCGTTCTTCGTAAAATTTAAAATTTGTTAATTCTTACCAAAAACTTCAAATTTGTCCTAGTATAGTTTCGTAAAGGTTTACGTGGTTTAAGTCGTCCTGAACTAATAACTAATATGGGTACCAGCAATTTGTTTTTCAATAAAATGTATCATATAATGTATGGAACATGGATAATTCCGTTTACTTCCTTGGTTTATACCTAGCCCTAACGGTTTGGATGCGTATTTATTGCAGCCAAGGATAAATATAAAATATAAAAGTGGAACATGCAATCAAGATTATAACTGATGAACATGTTTTGAATTTGATATTGGGTCAGTGCAAGTAACCGTTTTCCTGAACCGCAACTATTGCAGGAGCATTGTCAACCATTGCCAGGACATTATAAAATACAATTGATATGATTGACGACTGATTACAATTGATTGGTATGGACATATCCAACAATGAGTGCTTTTAATACGATGGTTGGAAAACAATATGTTCAAACTGTTTTTCTTTTGATAAAAGGTTATTATGTGTGTGAACAATCCTGACCCACTTAAGGATATCATAAACAGTATAACGTTGTTCTGAACTAGCCCCGTCGATGCTGGTGTCAACCGTAGTAGACTCATGGTTAACTAGCAAGCTATGATTTCAATACCGATCGCTGGTGACGCATTATTCGCTTGTCACTGACATCGCCAACGGCTGGGATGGTAATCCTCTTTAATAAGTGTCCCCAAAAGAAATAAGTTCTGTTACTGAGTTGGTAGACTCTTTGTGCAAATGCATTTATTTTATTTTCAAAGTGGTTAGAAAAGTTTGCAATTATACTACCATTCAGTTGGTTTGAAAAGATCACGTGCATTGCAACCCAATCTACTCGGAAATTGAATCTGATTCCTCTTTGATTTTTCTTATCGTGTGCTCAGTACTTTAGTTTAATTGCACTGTATTGAATATGTAATGTATTGTATAGAAAAAATATGTATCGTTTCTAACTTTAACCATGCAACAAGCAAAGATGAAGAAATAACAATGGAGTGTAAATTAATAAGTGACTGAACTGTCAACCAACAGTTAAATGAAGAAAGTAATACGACGAAATGGTTAACATTCTAATAGCATAAACAACACAATTTTCAAATTCAATGTTTCCCAAAGAAGAAATATCTAAGAATCTCTTAAAGTTTCATCAACCTAATTTTTACTGATATATTTCTGTATTCAATACAGTTGAGCTAAAAAAAAGTTACAAGCATTTAGTATGTCTTACGAAGACTTTCTTCCTTCTCTTATGCAATTTAATGTTTCAGAAATAAATGTATTTTGTTGATTTTATTTGAAATATATATTTCTTATAAACGCACATAATAAAAGAAAGTTGTTTAAAAAATGTATTTGATATTATGTTGTGACCAATGCAAATAATATGAAAAAACAGTTATTTCTGTTTTGGTGGATGTGCCGGGTTTGTGAAACGGAGCTATTTCTGTTGTGATGCAGAATTACTTATCCAAATTCAACACATTTAATTCACATTTAGGAAACCTCGTCTGTGGAAGTATCTGATGCGTCTGTATAATATTAAATACATTTTAGAAGCCATTGATGTCTCAAAACAGTTGTCTAAAAATACACTAGAAACGAGCGTACGACATCAACAGGTATTCCAAACTCCCCTCCCTTTGTCAATATTCATTACATGCACATTAGAGGGATTAATGGTATTATAGGCAGAAATTAAAAAAGTATTTCCGCAGAAGGCTTATATATACATAACAATACTTAAAGAATAAATAATTGGATGAGCGTAGCGAGCGTAGCGAGCGAAGCGAAGATTCCATTTCACTACACTGGAAAAAAAAGCCGGAATGTTTTTTTTTTTTCTTTCTTTCCTTCTTTCTTTTTTTTCCTGTATTTTTGTGTGTTTGTCAGCACGATTCCGGCTAAACCGATACTCCGTTTGCGATGAAATTTTATGGAGGCCTTCGAAATCTCTGAACTTAGAACTGCCACGTTTTTGAGCGCAATCAAAAAATTATTTCTCATGAAAATCGCAATTTTACGATTTTTTTCGATTTTTTGAAAATTTATTTTCCTTGTAACACCTACATGCTTAATCCGATTTTCATGATTTTTTCACAGAACCTTAATTTTATGAATTAAGATATCCGTGTGAAATTTGAGCGCAATCAAAAAATTATTTTTCATGAAAATATAAATTTTGTGGGTTTTTTCTTTTTTTAAACAATTCTTTTACTTATAACACCTACATGCTTTATTTTATTGTAATACTTTTTTCACAGAACCTTAATTTTATAAATTTATATATTCGTGTGAAATTTGAGCGCAATCAAATAATTATTTCTTATAAAAATCGCAATTTTTTGTTTTTTCAATTTTTTAAAATTCATACGATTAATTAAAAAAATTAAAAATTAAAGTTTATTTTTTATCTAATTTAATTTAATTTAAAAAAAATCTTCAACTTAGTACTAATTTTTTCACAGAACAACAAAAAAACCGCATAACACATGGCAGCTCAATGCACCAATTACGCTCATCCAACAACGCGGCGGGACTTAAGCGTTTTCCTAGTAAATGAAATGTATAATATTGAAATATATTTATTTATAGTTCACAATTTTAACGGACGTGGGTTGAGGTATGGGGAATAAGGGTTAAGGTTGAATAATAATTTAGTATATGAAATTGTTTTTTAATAAACTGTGTCGATGGAGGGTTTAATGTTGGACTTTAGACATGTTCATATTTGGAAATTATTAAATGGGGCTGGGAGAAATGGCTGAGGCTAATGGCATTGGGAGCAAGAGTGAGACTTAGAGTGAATTCACATAGCTGCTGTAAGTGATTTATATTTTAAAATATTAAAGTTAATTTTGAATAACAAGTATTAATATATTATTTACGTTTGTAGGATTCGCACGAAATAAATACAATAGTATTGTCATCTAAAATGGCGTGCTTTGCAAGTAGATAATGATTTTAGATATTATAAATTTTCAGATCTTGTCCTGAGTTCGTTTATAAGATTTGTGAATTTGACAATTTGTTGATTAACGTTTGTGTTTCAACGTCTAGAGCTACTGCATTAATTTTGAATACAACTTTAATTGGCACATTAATTTTCGTTTATTAAAAAAAGGTTTCTGAAATGAGTTTTTTTCTTTGCTCTTCCTTTTTAAACGAGGGAGCGGAGCGACTGAGTGTCTCCTTTCAACTCAAACGGCTCTCATTCTGTGATTCTGTCTGTCTGTACGTCGAAAATCAGCCGAACCGCTGAACAGATTGTGCTGAAATTTAAAAGAGACATCCGGCACGAGTTTACTGAGAACTGTTAACAAAATCAGCTAGATCCATTGCGATTTAATACCTGATTTTTTAAAATATCGATACCATTTGTTTAGTAGCAGCTACTGGGACGAACTCTACGTGTCTGCCATGGCATAGTGGTAAGCATAGAGCCTACCGCACGGAGGGTTGGAGTTCGATACCCGTTAGTTTTGAACTTTTTTATATTTTTACACCTACATATTATTTTTAGGGATGTGAAGTGGGAAATAAAAATTAGGTGATTTTGTTTTATCTTGGAAATTTGTTAATGTTTCACTCTAATACGTTTTGAACACGATTCGCATTTTTAATGTTCAATTTAAACTAGGAAAACGCCAAAGTCGATGTTAAACGAGTGTGTGAGCCAAGTGTTGAGTACCTGGGAACATCGCCTTTTCTCCCATATATCTAAGGCACGATCTAGCCCAGTATGGGGAATGATACCGGGTACTATACACATACATGGATCATCACTCGTTTAACAACGACTTTGGCGTTTCCCTAGTAGTAAACAATATTGCTATTAACATAAAACTTTTCTTATAAATTCACTCAACATTAATATTTTCAGCTTGTGACACAAAACATGGATGAAAAGTTGAAAAAGTCCTAATGTAAATATAATATGACAATAATGTTATGATAATGTTTAATACGTGATTCACAGTAAAAGAATAATATAAAAACAAGTTTAAAACTGGTCATAATTGGTTAAGTTTTTATTATACGTTACTGGTGGGGCTCTGCCCTGTTAACAATATATTGATAATTAAATAAATAAATAAATAAAAGTTATTAAATATAGGAAAGTTAAAAGGTTAGTTAGGTGATGGCAATATTTGAAAAGACATGTCCCGACTGGTGGCACTTCTTGCAGTACCGTACAAAATTTAAAATTGTTACAATTATGTCTATTATTTTTTATAACCACTCACCACTGCTGGAGAATTTGCACGTGTGTAGCTTATTTGTTTCTTTGGAAACACACGATGATTAAAAATGATACGTTATATATATTTTATAGTGTTTCATGAAATGTTTAAAATTAATCAGACATGATAGCGAAGCTACAAATTTCGTTAAAACTTGGGTTACTACAAGTTATAATGAGGTTTTCAAATATCTTGTCTAAAAATAAGAAAAAGTAGAAGGCTCCAGGACCATGATGGTCGTTCAAATTAATGAGAGACCATCTGCCGCTCATTAGCATCCACGTTGCCCTCCTTTGTAAGTCAGTTTTCATAACTGAATTATATAGATGTTAAATAAATAAATAAGGATCTCGAATATCGAGCAGTTTGAAACGCATGATCAAATATCATGTGTTTCCATGTAAAATATTGTTTAAAATTTAAATATATTAATTTTACAAAATTTTCTTTCAAATAAGCAGCGTCCCTGCATTGCTATGCTTTATACAAGAATGTTCTTCACTCATGAGGTGACGCGCACTCTCTTATACGTGATACTTTTATTTATTTGTTTGCCAGATTTCTATTTAGGATATAATACATCACATATACACATTTATACAACATCATTTGAGCGAGCGAAGCGAGCGTCTCCACTTGACTCTTATGGCTCGAATGTCTGGTTTTTTTTTTTTTTCCTGTTACTGCACACATACAGGTCGCACCGTTTCTCTGAACGACCTGAAACTTTGCACACATGTACATACCACCTAGGCGGGTTGCTGTATAGTTTTGTGGCAAAATCGTTCAAAAAGTTAAAAAGTTTCATTAAAGTTAATCGAAAGTATTTTTTTTTTCAAACTAAACGGCGACAAAATCTGAGGTGGCAAAATCATTTAGAATGTCCGTCCGATCACGAATATGTTATTTTTATTTTGATCCGATAAGTAGTGTAGATGGAAATTACATTATAACAAAGTCCCGTTACCATGGCAACGGAAAGTCGCACAGCTTTTTTGGCTCATGATAGCGGTCAAACGGAGGCTCGGATCGAGTTGAAATTTTGACCATCCGCAAGTTTCGTTCCCGATTGAATGCCATTAGTTTTGTGGCAAAATCGTTCAAAAAGTTATAAAGTTACATTAAAGTTAATCTAAAGTTTTTTTTTTAAACTAAACGGCGACAAAATCTGAGGTAGCCAAATCATTTAGAATGTCCGTCCGGTCACGAATATGTAAATTTTATTTTGATCCGATAAGTAGTGTAGATAGCAATTACATTTTAACAAAAGTAACGTTACCATGGCAACGAAAAGTCGCACAAGAATTCTGGTCACTATGTACTGCCACCTAGAAGAAATCAAGAGTAAAATAGTTTTTCCCAAAGAAATGATGTCAAGGTCCTCTAGATGGCGGTGGATTTTATCCATTCTCTCCTATTTTACAAATTTTCAGCTAAATCGGTCAAGACCTAAAATACTTATTGGTATGTAACATTATGGGAATGTCGTACTCGCGTCGTGTTGCACGTACCGGTGCTAGCTCAACAACGCGTCCAACTGAGCGTTTTCCTAGTAAATAACACATAGTTAATTAAACGAGTGAGCGCAGCGAACGGAGTGATCTCCATTCAACTCAAACGGCTCTTATTCTGTTAGTCTGCGTGTGTGTACGTTGAAAATCAGCCGAATCGCTGAACAGATTGCGCTGAATGTTTAAACAGACATCCGGTACGAGTTTATTGAGAACTTCTAACAAAATCAGCAAGATCCATTGCGATTTAAACCTACAAGAAATAATAAATTGAAAAATAGGCTTCCAATGTTTAGAAATTATTTTAACGACAATGGTTTAGATTTTGAAAATATATATTTTGTTTGTTATTCGCCTGGCCGTGAAATGCCGTGCCCATGCAAGGTCACTCAAATGTTGCACGTCAAGGTACCCCAAATTCCGCTCGTAGATTGAGTAAACCTTGCAATATTTTCACGTATTTCGTACTGGCTACGTTTACCATAGTAGGCCCTATTGCCACAGATTATGGACTACACTGCGTTATATACATTTCAAAACATGTTTAATAATTTTTGAAATACAATCCAGAAATTACAAAGTCTTTCCCGAGCAGGGGATTGAACCCACGTCTTCCACATTTCGGCAATAAGGGCGCCTTAGCCAACTAGACTAGGGAAACGCCAAAGTCGTTGTTAGACGAGTGAGCGAGTCATGTGTTGAGTACCCGGGAACATTTGCATTTAAGTTTGATAATTATATTCGTTTAAATAATAGGGTATTAAAGTTTAGGCCATAGTTTAGGCCATAATGCTCCACTGTAACCTATGATAGGCTAGGGAGGCCTAAGGTAAGGGGAAGAAAAGAAATGTTACCGGGTACTCAACACATGGCTCATTCACTCGTCTAACAACGACTTTGGCGTTTCCCTAGTCTATTATATACATTATTATATATTCCATATTTTTATAAATCAGTCCAATTTGAGGCTTTGGTTTGCCGTATAAAAATCATCACTCATATTATATTATACTGTACTAATTTCATATACGATTGTATACAAATAGGCCTACCTTAAAAATGATTTAATTTAAAATTTACGGTTAATATAAGAAATTGATAAGATAAAAATTATGTTTATAACTTTAAATCAGATTTTAGTGAACCATACATATTTTGTATTAAACTAGGAAAACGCTAAAGTCCCGCCGCGTTGATGGATGAGCTTTCTTTAAAGTTTTTAGTTTGCGTGAGATATCTTTACTTTTGCAAATGCTTTGTTTTGCTGCCTACGCATTGTAGGTGATTGTTGTCAAGTTTAAATAAAAAAAATATATATATTTTATTTAGAGTCTACCCACTCAGTTATATAACTGATTTTCAGTGGGGGACTTTAAATCAAAGCGACCAAGCCAACCCTGCAGGCCCCGACGCAATCGACGAGTGAGCGATAACCAACCAAATATCGATATTTTTAATAGGAAATATAGCATTTAGTGGTATGGACAGTGCGAACACCCGCGAATCAACGCCAGAATCAACAAGGCCGATTCAGAACAACTCTGAAATTTATTATGTGCTTCGTTGCTAGGACGGCTCCAAAGTCACCGTTTACAAACTCCTAACACAAGAACTGATGGACTGAAGTCCAAATCGGAAGTTAAAAAACTTCTGACTCTAGCGGGAATCGAACCCTGGACCTTCTGCATTGGAAGCAGATACGCTAACCACAATTTGTTATTATTTACCGTAAAAAACTTACATTAAAAGCTTTATTTCTATGGATTCTGGCTAACTTTTTCAACTTTTTCTTTCAGAAAACAATACATCACCATAACCTTAATGTCCATGTATAATATGAACGTTTAAGCCCCACCCGTTTGGTCAGAATTGGCCCAAATGGCACGAAAATATCGCACAAAAAATCAAAAAACTTATATTAAAAGCTTTATTTCTATGGATTCTGGCTAACTTTTTTAACTTTTTCTTTCAAAAGGTACTACATCACCATAATCTTAATGTCCATGTACAATATGAACGTTATAGCCCCACCCGTTTGGTCAGAATTGGCCCAAATGGCACGAAAATATCGCACAAAAAATCGAAAAATCGTAAAAGTACGATATTCATGAGAAATATTTCTTCGATTGTACCCAAAAACAATACACCTCTAAGTTCAGAGATTTCGAAGGTCCTGTCAAATTTTCATCAAGATCGGATATGTTGTGTGCCCGGTAGAGAGCGAACAAACAAACAAAAAAAAAAAAAAAAAAAACACCCGAGCTAAATTTTTTTGGGGTCAGTGAAATTGAAGTCTTCGCTTCGCTCATCCAAAAAGTAACATACCTTAGACAACTTAACCATGTTAATAAACATACCCAATTTCCTAAAAACACAATTTTACAAATTGATTAATCAGTACATATATAATAAATCATTCCAATTCCTACTTTTTAGATTATAACTTTTTTGTTACTGTCAGTTTTGGGTCGAGCGACTCTGATTCGGGAGATCCCGAGTTCATATCCCGCCGAGACCAGCAATCCTTACTGAAGGTTTTTTCCTTGGTTTTCCTCAGTCGTAAATGCGAATGCAAGATATTAATTCCTCTTTAACAGCCCTGGGACATCCCTTCACAATTGTCCTAACTCCAATATGTTTAGTTAGACACCTGGGGCATGCATTGCACCCTGGCCAGGCTTCCAACGAAAAATTAATATTTTATTTACTTTTGCATACAAAGGAAAAAGGTCAGCAACAAAATCACAAATATAATTGAATGTAACAATACAAATAATGTTGTATACTTTATTTATATTTCTCTGAATCTGAATCTTTCAATCTTGCAAACATCAAACACAATATACTCTGTATAGTGTTAAAAAAAACTATTATACAATTAAATTATAGTTTCAACTTTACGTTTGAGTACCTGCAGTACTTTAAATTAAGGTCGTTCTATCTAGAAGATTTATACGAATAAATTGAATTATGTGCACACATTTACGGATTTAATGTTACAGCAATTGGCAGCTCGCGTCAGACAGGTTACTTGGCTTGCCGTGTAATAAGTTGCAGTCCGGAGTCACGTGACGCGTTCGTTGCCTCGATTGAATGCACTACGAGCTCTTAACCTAATTACACAGTGCCTGGCATCAGGTACTTCCCATCATTTCCACACAGTTTCTATTTTATTGCAGAGAGTGTAATATTACTTTCTGTTGGAAATCTAATTCCTCGTTAACTCAATAACATAGTAATAGGTCAGTGAGTTTGTTCAGTTGAAATGTGAAATGAGTTTTATAATTTAGATTACTAAACTTGACTAGGGTGTAGCGCAGGTAAATTAATAAAGAGTGTGTTTTGTAAAATTTATCTAAATGAATACATGTAAATAAATAATAACAGTGTGAAACTCTCTTCCAGCGACTTCAGGTTGAGTGGTGTTTTCTTCTCTAGAAGCAGTTTTGTGCCAAGTTGCCGGGCTCAGCGTCTCTTCCTCTCGCCTATCTTCTTCTTCCTGGCTACCAACAACTTCACTCATCCCTCATTTTATCACGTATTCTTACGTCTTCTTGTTTCTGCCGCAAGCAATTCGTTCTACGTCTTCTCAATTTTAATTTTCTCTCAAATATTTTAAACCAAAATATAATAAACTTAATTTCGTTAAAAATAATAACAGGCCTACAACACGATCTTGTTTTTTGGTTTATTATGGTAATCGAAAAAATAATAAATATTTAACTGATATATTAAAAATTAAAAATTGAAAATGTAGAAACTTGGTAAACAAGCAGCAGAATATGGAAGATATCGAACGAACAGCAGGCTGAAGAAGTTGGTTCAGGTTTAGCTAACCGGCAGATATGAGAGCCAAAATAGCCGGAGTCAATATAGCTAACGCTCTCCCAACCTAAACCTGATTATTTATTTGGAAATGGGGAACGATAAATGAATATTAAAAATTATGCATGATAGGCCCTATATCTCGTCAACCAAAAATTAAACTACGTTAAACCACTTTTTATTTTCTCTGTTGGGAACTTACACCCAATCCTTGAAATATTTTAATTTATTGTATATTCTTGGCATTAGATCTTTGGATGTATAGTCTAGTTTTAAAAAAGATTTACTTGATAACACGGTCTCACGGTACGTTACGGTCTTCATGTTGATTTTAATATCTCTAAGGTTGGAAGGATATGCTATTTAACCAGCCACATTCATTCCTTTATTTCTGTTGAACATTTTTTAATGTTATTTTTTTTCAATTCCGTTTATAAAATAAATTATTATGGTGTAATATGTGATATCATATCATAGTAATTTAGCAGCAATTTTGAGAACAAACGTGATTATTGCGCTAGCTGGTTCATTCACTTACTGAACGCGAATGCATTTAGCTAATGCTATAAAACAGTTTTTCCATTAACCTAACAAAAATGTCTTTCACAGCGCGCAAACTCGTGCGAATGGTTGTAGTTCACACTCTGGCAAAGATTCCCAAGTGACATGTTTTTACATTCCGTAAAGTTTTTTTCGCAATTCCATTTGAGAGCACTCGTGTTGCCATTCTCTAAAGACCTGCGTTTATAACTAGGCCCAGAGGAAACGTTTCAACTGGAGATTTTCTCCCGTTTATACTTTTCTTCTGTTTCGCTCAGTCCCAGACATATTCGTAAGCGTTAGAGAAAGAGGCTCAAAGTTGTTTAGCTGAGGTGCTTAAGAACCAATGTTTGACTGTAGAGAAGTTGGATTGCTGGAACTCAACTCAATGCAAAGGATTGTTTCGTATAATCTGAACACTGGAAATCGTTTGTTTCCAAAACAAGTGAGTTTCAGGGTTTTGGTAAACTGTTGCATTACCTACCTACTGTGTATTCGTTGCCCGTAAGCGTTGCATATAAATATTTCCATTATGCAACGCGAACCAAACACGCTCGAATCACATTATAGCTGGCTTTGTTTTATTTGTCTATGTATTATATATTTCCAAGAATCATTTGATGCACGATGGAAAAATACATGTTTCTGCCTGAAAGCCAATGCCAATAATTAAAAAGGCTAACAAGACTGGCAACAATGATTAGTAAGTTAGTTAGTGAAGTTTTAGGGCACACAACAGTTAAGTTATCAGTGCCCAACAACGATAACAAAACGTGTTATTTTGCCACACACACACCGAATCGAAGTAATCTAATGCATTTAGTAACATATGAATTTGTAACCGTTGAGGCCAATTAGTTAACAGTGGCTAGATAGAGAACAAGTTTAAGTGGACACCAAATGTAGACATTTTGTAGACGCAAGTATTGTATACTTACATGCATATACAAATAATGTCACGTATGCCAAATAAAAACCACTCAATATGATTTATTTTAAATTTTTTCCAGTGTAGCAATAAATGCAATTAAATGTTATCTTATTTATAAATTTATTTAATTTCTATTCTCTTCAGTTATTAAAAGTGATTTACAAACAAGTAAGAAAGTATATAAATGCAATTTGAATTTTTAAAAATTGAACTGTTATTTGTTTAGATTATTATTGACGTACTTCGGGCTTAAGCATTAAATATTTTTAAAAAAATGAATCGGGTTAAAACAGTTGACGTGCAGCAAATTATTGCAGTGACGTTCAACTGTGTATTCGCTTCCACATTATTGTACTATATCAGATTCTAGCTTGCATTATTGAAAGAGGTTATTTTATTTTCCACCTGTCAGACTTGCCACTTGTCTCATACAGGTGATCGGTATATTGGATTTATTACTATGGCAGGGATCAAAATAAGAAGACTGGGAAAATGTTACTATTTTCAACGTGCTATAGATAGACCAAACACACCACATTCACGCCTCAGTCATTGTTATGGTCGATTTAGATTGAATAATGTTATCGTATTACAAAATTACAAGTCTAGTTATGTTGTATTATTAAAAAAATTAGTTATTTTTGGTATTTTATAATGCTATTGTATTGTTTTAGGGCTAGAATTATACAGAATATTTTTTTTAGTTTTGTCTCGAGTCCATAAATCCTACTTACACTGATTGAGATTACGTGTGTCAAAAGATGGTCATACCGACATGAAAAAAATCAGAACGTCATGCCATTTATGATTTAAACAAATTACAAACAGAATGAATATAAATTAACGATATTATTGATGGTTGCAAACTAGCTACGTACGGTAAATTAATTCTGGCCTAACTAGCGGTGAACTGACAGCCGGATGTTATGGAGCATGTAATTAGACGATAGACCGAGCACGAAATGCTTTTCTATTCTCGGATTGTAAACAGTCTCTTGTTTGTCTAAAGTAAGTTCAGTTACCTTCATCCCACGTACAAGCCTGATTCAATCTAAGATAACAATACTGGTTGGTTAATAAGTTTTACGATGCCGTTATAAAATATGTTGTGGTTATAGAGCTGTTCAAACTTAATAAAATAAAGATGGAAAACGATGACGTTTCGCAAATAAAACAACAATAGGGTTTATTTTAATATTTACAAATTCGAGGGATGTTAGGTTTGCACGCATCACACGCTACAAAATATGCACCTTAATTCATGTATAACAACATAATATGTAGGATATTTTAAATTCTTATTGATCTGATAATTAAGGGCAATCCCTAGACCCAAATATGATTTCTAAAGAATGCAGTAAAGACGTCTGAAAAGTAAGCAGAATGTAAGAGGAGCTTAATAAAAGATCGGATTATTTTTTTGAAATTTTTTTGACGGGACAAAACCTCAGAATCAACAAATATTTTCAAATTACTGAAATCAGTTGTTCAAGTTCAAAATTGGACTTTGAGCCGCGGTTTTTTGTATATTGTTTCATTCACTCCTTTACCTACAACCTCAATATAAGGATTATTGGTTTTATATAGTTTAAGGCGTTGCATGATTTTTTCCGTTAAACGGTACAAAATATGAAATTGAACCGGCAGGCGAAAAAAATTGTGCAACATAACAAACCATATAAAACCAATAATCCTTATATTTAGGTTGTAGATAAAAGAGTGTAGAAACGATATACAAAAAACCGCTGCTCAAAATTCAATTTTGAACTTGAACAACTGAGACCAGTAATTTGAATAAAATTGATGATTCTGAGGTTAAGTCCCGTAAAAAAATAAAAAAAATAATCCGCTCTTTATTAAGCTCCTCTTACATTCTACTTACTTTTCAGACGTCTTTACTGCATTCTTTAGAAATCATATTTGGGTCTAGGGATTGCCCCTAAGCTTCATTTTAATTATAAAATGTATATGTAGTATTTTTGGTTCAATAATATCTTAGACCAGCAAATTTATGACCACCACATTGTGATTAAATGGCGGTGCATGTTTTAGTAACTGATTAGTAAAGTGCTTTATGACAAATGTTAGCTTTAAATTACAAATTTTTAATTTACGGACACATTGACACGATGCAAGACACTTCCAAAACATTAATGTACAGTCTTGTTCTTGTGTAAAAGATAAATTGGGAATTTTACTGCAATAATAATTGTCACATGAGTGAGACATTATAAAAACGATTATTTGTTTTCTGAGGATACTACATTCAAACATTTCTCACTAGTAATGTTGTGTTTGGAATTCGTTTAAGGAAACAATGAAACATCATTCAATTAAGAGAAGTAACTAACTACTATGCAAGTTAAAAAAGAGTCAGTGTTCAAGAAAATGTGTTGAGATTCAAAACCCGACGTTCAGTAGAATGTAGGAAGAGGTCAGAACTAGGTTAGGGTGTTGTTCACGTTCGTAAATCTGCATTGAAAGGTCAATAAATAAGACATTTTATTACATCGAGCATGGCGTTCTATTTTCCCTTAGCTATGGGGTACAGAACTTAGAAATAGCTCGTAGGTAAAAAACAAATGAAAAGGAATCATTTGGATTATTAGTTAAATTCGATTTATGAAATAAGTTCCAGAAGAATGCTGCAGTCGCAATTTAGTATTTTAGCAATAGTAGCTGAAAACAAAACACAATACACATAATATATTATTCAATCTATTTTTCACTTTAACAATATTATGAGCCTTTACACAAAAAAATGTATTTTGACTTTATTATCTGTTCCAAAAAATTCAACAACAGCTGTTTTGTTCTGTATCCGATTTTAAATCTAAAAATTCTACTACAAAATGGAGTTAAACTGGTTGTTTTCTGTAGATGCAAGTTTCAAGAGATGTCTGCGAATGTGTAGCCTCTAGTGTACAAGACCAGCTAATAACACAACGTTGTAGACGTGACAGTGAGAGTTGTCCCAAGGCGGCGTCTCGCAATATACCGCGTTCACTCTTGATGATGACGGTTCAAGGCCAGAGCAAAAGGGGTTGCACCGTTGTTATTTCACAAACTAGCACGTCGCAAATAGTATACTACGAACGCAGTATTACTACTGTTTATATCGGTTAGTTGCCAGTTAATGCATGTTGGCCAGTGGGAAGTAGTGTGTATTCGTATTTGTCATTCTACACCCGGCCGCGAATTGAGCAGAGGAATGCCCTGTGCAGTGGAGGAAAGTGTCAACAATGTTATTGAATGGGCCGCCGTTTATTGGACATTGCAGGTCAGCTGGCTCGCACTGGTGGTGATTTGATCGAACCTCGATACAGTTATTGCGTTGCTCAGCTGGCGGCCGTCCGATAACAAGAAGTAAATGAACTATTGCGTGAACCCTGTGGTATTTATAAGAATGTGGAGACCTAAATCCAACCCAAATATGCAGAAACTGAACATAACAAACCCGTATCCTTGATATATGTTGACAATGTTGTATTATATAACAATGAAACACAAGCGTCGATCAACTT
>JAMZAV010010587.1:0-23473 GCA_024449915.1 Sweltsa coloradensis
ATTATCCTTGATTACTTCTGAAGCCGATCGTACCTGTTCCCACTTAATTAAGTCCGTCTCCTTGGTCTCCTGCATCGGAATCATAACCTTAACCACCACGACCTTCCTCTTCCCAGCTTTAGTTAGACATTTCTCCCAGTTACGTTCTGATCTTCGTGCTAATTACCTTATCAATCTTTGTCATTGGCATAAATGTTGATTAGCAACAATAATCTAAAATTCGTTTTTGATCAAATTGTGAGAAATTGTGAATTTTGTAGATGCCATTTGAGTTTTTAAATTTTTCGTGAATTTGACCCACCTATAGCTTCCCTGTAAATTATTCATTTCCCACCGACAATTATGATTTCTACATTGATGCCGTTACAAACCTTCCACATTCCTAGTGAGTTTTAGGATTTCAACATTATTATTATTTTATTTATTTATCCCAGAACAGTTTTACAACCAGTAATATTAGGATATAATAAAAACAACATAACATCAACAACATAACAAACCTGAAACAGAAAATACACATAGGACCTACAGTTAATATAATATAAGACACATTTGCCCTACAACAAACAACACTTTTTCTTAAAAGTAAAAGTTGAGTCATTAAAAAGATCTAAATCAAAGTCATTTCTACTGCCTGAAAGATTCAGATTCAGAAAAATTTTTATTCTCAAGAAAATAAATACAATTGGTACATAAACAAACAAGAGAAGAGAATAGTCGAGAGAAGCCCACATAAGCACAGTGCTCGTGTGTGGGCAGTTATAATACATGTTAAATTTAAAACAATTACAAGATGTTAGCAAAGATAGAGTTTAAATTAATAGTAGTTTGTACAACATGAAAAAATGAATAAATAAATAAAAAAAAAATATATATATATTTATGCAAGGAAGCAATTTATATGGTAAAGTTCTTAAAAACTAAACTAAACTAAACTAACCTAAACTAAAGAGATAAGACAAAGGAATTTTTATAATAAAATTTAGCCTTGAGACTAAGTTGACAAGTAATAGGCTAGAACAGATTGGGCATTATTATTGTTATTTAATCCCTTTTCAAAGAGCCATTTCTTCACGTTATTTTTAAAAAAACATAGAGAAGAAACAAAACATTTTTCAGGCAAGGTATTATGAATTAAGGGTCCTAGAAAAGAAATATGTCTTTGACCCAGACGCGTGTTTTTCCTAGGTAGGAATAATCCATGTCTGGTTGAAAGCCTAGTATTAGAGCGTGAATTCGACACATTCAGCTGTTTAAAGTCCTTGAGATTTTTATGAATAAAGAGGAGAATATTTTTTTAATATATAATTGTCTAATGTCAAGAACCTTTGCTTGATCAAAGGTAATAGTGGAAGAGAAATCCTTAGGTTTTTTATTTAATTATTATTATTATTGTTTATGTTTATGTTATTAAAATTGGTCAGCACTCTAGGCAAATAAGAGTATTTATACAAATCAATCCTAGCCTTAGGAGGATAAAATAAATAAGTATGTCTTGCCCTACGAACAGGCACATTAAAAGTAATTAACTGTAAAACATCTGGGCAATCGACCCCATTGGTTAAAATCTTTTTTTTTTAAACACGAGGTCAGCAGTCTGCCTCCTACCACAGAGCGACTGCAAGCGCAAGTCCACACATAATTGTTCATAATTCCTTCTGTGGTACACAAATGTAGGATCGCTTTGATGTGACAACCATTTAACAAACCGCTGCTGGAGTCGCTCTAAACTGTCAATTTTTGTCTTGTGATGTGGTGACCAGATAATACTTGCATACTCCAACTGCGGCCGCATTAATCCTAAGTATATACGTCTAATTGTATTTTTAGAGAAGGCAAACTGAAAATTTCGTTTAACGAAGCCCAGTAACTTGAAAGCTTTTAACAGAATAGTATGAATATGTTCATTAAACGAAAAATCAGACGTTAACAAAACACCTAGATCATTTACACTGAACACCCTATTAAGTGTATCGTTATTGACTGAATAATTTAAGTGAATTCGATTTTTCTTAGTCGTAAAAGTAATAACAAAACATTTTTTTAAATTTAAATTCAACTTCCAAGAAGAGCACCAGTCACATAACCTTACAAAGCTTCTTGAGTCTGTAAACAGTCTTGCAAAGATCTTACTGCAGAATACAGTTTGATGTCATCAGCATAACATAAGACCTGGACAGTTAACACAAGCCTACACAGAATAACACACACGGACGGCAGATTATGCCAAACCATTCTGTCATTCTCCCAATTCGAAAACAAAGACATAAAGTAAGATTTTTTTGGGCTCAACGTCTCTATTATTGCCATCTTGCTATACTAGAAACAATTGAGTGTGATAGATGGGGGTGAAAAACAATTATGACTTATGCGGGACTCGAACCCACGTTGTCGCTAAATAGCCCAAACAAGCCCCAACAACAAATTAAAACAATAAAAACTCTTTATTTTATCCAAATTGAAAAACAATCAACAAAATCCTGTCCCTCAAAGTCAAACAGCTGTTGGAAAAACAATTACCAACCTTAGAAGAGTCGCGGTCTAGCTCAAGTCAGTAGTCCTTGCCAACTGCTGAAGTTTAAATTTGAGAAACTGAAATAAAATATTGAGTGGGACAGACACGACAACGAAAGGTTGAACAACAAATTAACAAACCAGTTTCAAAATACAATATAATGAATAATTCCAAGTTATGTTACATTTACAATTAGCAAAACATGTTTATCAAATTCTCAAAAGTTCCCAATAATTAAAAGTTCTCATTAATACAAAGTTCTCAATATAAAAAGTTCTCAAGTAATTAAAAAGTTAGCCAGCCATTTATAAAAGTTCGTTCTTAGATAGCAAGTTTGGTTTTTACGTGTTTACGCGATCGTATATTTGGTAGATATTGACCGAGGTCCAGGGGTCAAGTTCTCGCCCAATTTCCTAAGTTCCAAATTCTCGCCCAAGTTCTCGCCCACGTTCCAAGTTCCAAATCCAAATTCTCGAGTTCCAAATTCCTCGCCCAACGTCTCACCCCCGTTCCAAGTTCCCAAAGTCCAAATTCTCGAAGTTCCAATTCTCGACCAGTTCCCTGTTGAATCTACAGCCTGTCTCAAGAGCAACCCGGACGGGAAGTCTCCTCGAGATACCAGTAAGTATGTCTGAATAAATAAGCTGCTTCTCTGCTCGCGTTGTTTTCGACTGATGATTTTGTGCGTAGTCACGGAAATTGAGTGTTGTCATTTGGCTTAGTCTATTACCCCTGGTGATTATGCAGAAGTGGGGTATGTTTTTCGGTCCCCACGTTCTAAAAACGTGACGTAGTTGCATGATGAAACTCAGATAGTTTATTGATACCAACCAATTCAAAAGAGCATACAGTCGCTTTGAGACCTGTCATTCCGTCCGAGATTTATGCACGAACGTGCAAGTTGTGTTTGCGCAAATGTTGATGAAAGTAGTTTTTCCACACTCCAAAGCTATGTGTTGACGTCACTGAATGACCAGAGTTCGGGTGACTTGCCGATATGTAGCGCAGTGAACGAGAAAAACTTCCATTCTCACAGATAAGATTACGATTGTGACCTGTTTTA
Source organism: Sweltsa coloradensis (assembly GCA_024449915.1). Lineage (NCBI taxonomy): Eukaryota > Metazoa > Arthropoda > Insecta > Plecoptera > Chloroperlidae > Sweltsa > Sweltsa coloradensis. The sequence continues at coordinate 3,579 of JAMZAV010010587.1, forward strand.
TTGATTCCTGCACCAGAGTACACGTACATCGATTACGTCATCACCGCAGCTGGGCCATGGCATGACGACGGGATACGAAGCACAACACTAGTCATTTTTATTACGCGTGGCTGATAAATTGTCATTACACAATAAATGAAATATTATTGGCTGCAATAGTTTCTATAATTATTTAAATGTATTAATTATTCAAATAATTATACAATTTAAAGGCGGGAACAATTAATATTTAAAATATCTTTGAAATTGTCCTCATATCAGACCAAAAGGTTTACAATATCCCCTCTGAAGGGCAGAAAATTGAATGTAGTGAAAATTTGGAATGTTCTTCACTAGTTCTTAAATTTAAATTTTACATTATCGTTTTATAAGTATTATTTTATTCACAAGCATGGTTATTTTTGAATAAAGAGAGTGTGGTTTAATTTACCATTGGTTGCAATAATATTTAGTTTCAATTATAGTTTTTTTAAAAAAAATTACAGTAATAAATACAGTTTTTATCAATGTTTTGCATTGATTTTTATAGAAGTAAAATATTCAACAGTAGCAATGAAATAATAAGGAACTAAAAATTGTTATTTAGGTACATGACACCAAAAAGATACAGGAATATGACATGAAAAGAGAAAGTCTGGGGTGAGGAAACAAATATTACAGGCAAAAACCAACACAACACAGTCTATTAACTGAACTAATTATGTCTGCTATCTCACCCATCCCCTCGAGAAAAATTAAACAATTGAATAAACTTTAACATTCAGCTACGTGCTGTCGCAAAAATTTTAAATTATCGATCAAGTTATCATATCAATCAAAAATATCCGAAGCTTTCGTCTAACCAGATGCCTTCCATCTAACCGCGTGGTTCCACTTTGTATCTGTCCACAAAATTATTCTCTCATTGAGATAAAGTCAAAGTCAAATATTTATCAAGTTTTACATTGTTAAATTGCACAATGGAAATTGTCTTCCAATAATCACCAGAAATTACGTGTCACAAGTTATGATTGCATCCAATTTATTCAGCATTTCTGTTTGTTTAAACATAGTTTAAGAATAACAATACAAAATCAGCTAATAGAAAACAAATGTATGATATGATGATAACGAAAATGAATAATGTAGTAACCGTAGTTACTGTCCGTCTTACAATGGAAAACCCCCGCTCTTCGCCTTAAATTAAGTTTAAATTCATAGGTTCGATATGTTCCAGACTAAAATTGCAAAAGTTCAACCTGTTAATTTTGTATGGCCCACTACTCACAAAGTACTAGTTTTTCGTTAACAAAAGAAACTAAATCCATCAAATACCCCAAGTAAGAAGTACCGACTCCAAAATTCCGCTTACACGTGTTCCCGTTTGCTTTGTCAAATAATTATACTGTGGTTTATTTGATTTAAACCTCTCCCCCTCACTCACTTGCTGTTCTATACAGCCTCCCTAAATGTTTAACTAACAGGTATAAACGCACCAGAACATATCTAATAAGTATTTACTCGTCAAAAAAATTACATCGCTAATTACTTAACAACGCCATAAAAAAAATATATATAACGCAACACAACCTATACAGGCAACTGTTACAAAAAGGCGTATACAGATTACATGCCTCACTAATATTACACGATGACAACCAACAAGTTAATTATGCACGACTAAAGGTGATTATTATAAGGTTGATTAATATTGGTTGTCAGGCCAATACTGGTCTCCTATTTTTATTGATAAGTACATCTGTGAAAATTGTAACCACTAATCCATGTCCAGTGTAAGGTGGGGGGGGGGGGGGTGTTTGTATTAAATGTGAAAGTTGTTAATTGTTTTGTAACAATAAGTCCGCCAAAAATTGAAATAGAAAACATTTTGAACTATCCACGTTTCAATCCCCCCATCCTCATCTAGTTTCTGTTCAGTAATGATTTAAATTATAAAATTTATTGTTAGGCTCTATCCAATCTCACCAAAAAAAAGTCAATTATTATTTTAAAAAATTATTTGATTAAAATTTAACTAATCCAAAATGTGTCAAAAACAAACTATGGTAAGACACAAAGTTGCAAAACAGGTAACGTCAATTTCAAGTTTAAGTTCACTGTTCAATATCTCAATATAATGTTTAAAATTGTTCGGGTTTAATTCCACGAAGGTTTGGTTCAAATCCAAATAGGTCAGTATTATTTTATTATCGGGCTTACTCAAAACAATTTTTATTTATTTTAATTTAAATCCTTGTCAAATCTAGTTTTGAATTTATTAAAAATAGTTGGAATTTAAACAGTCATTTCAAAATTATTTTCGAAATTCAATCCACGTAGTAGTAGGTTTCTCCCTCCGATTTTATAAAATTTCCAATTATTTTTCAAAGCAACAATATTTTCACATCCCAGTTCAAGTTTCAGGTCACGTTCCATTTACAGTTCAACGTATAATTCACGTTAAGTTTCAGTTTTAAATTCAAAGTGAGGTTTATTTCCAACCCAAATTGCAAATAAGTTCAAGCAAAGTTCAAGAAGTTTATTCATAAAATAGTTTCATGTCTCCCGTTGTCAGTTATGTTTTAATTCATTAAAATAAAATTCACGTTCAAGTTTAAAGTTCACTATCTCTCAGTTCCTATCTCATCTCTCCCGCTGTCATCTCCTCACGCCTATCCCCTCACATTGCAACGTTAAACACTAATTATTGTGACCTCGCGAGTTAATAACTTCTATTATTTCCCTTCACCTTGTACTTAATTTCCCGTTGCGCATCACTTAGACCACCAAACACTTCAACTTTATCACTTGTTTCTATCCCATTTCAACTTCATCACTTACGACCACTAAAATTCAACTTTACCTCCTTACGTCCACATTACTACCACATTAGTATTATTATTATTATTAACATTAACTCGAGACACCTTTCATCTAGTATTTAAACTCACACTCAAAAATATATCATCATCTAACACGCCACTATCTTGTTTCTGTTTCACTTCTCTCTAGCCTTACCTTTATTTCACTGAAAGCTCTCAAATTTTACTATTTATTTTCTAGTTTCTATTTTTAAATTTTTACATGTTGTTTAGTTTATACAATAATTTGGTTGTCAAGTTTAAATTAAATTTACTTCAGAATTCCAAGTTTCACAGACGTTCAACATTTCAACTATAATTTAAAATCTTACTTTATACAGTCAACTAGGTTTAAATTATTTTCGTATAAAAAGTATTTATTTTTAAAGTTTGTAAAACAAATCAATATAGCTATTTTAATTTCAAAAAGTTTTTAATGTAATCAAGAATGTGAGTTATATTTTGTTGGGTGTGACCAACACATATATATGTGTGTAACAAAACAAGTTGTGTGTGACAACCATAAGTTTGTGTGTGATGTCACTTAGAGGTTCCTTTAAATTTGATTATGATTGAATAATAAAGTTTGTTTTTAACAGATGTTCCCCTTTAAAATTGTATATTAATATTGAGAGTCCTGTACTCATTGCCAGTCATTGAAGATTTGTTTATCTTATCTAAGTAAAGTCCATTAATTTTTATTGCTTCTTGCAGCTAGAGTGTCTATCTGTCCTGTGGGAGGCTTGGCCACAATGCATCCATTGTTTTGTTTATTTTAAGTCAGGTCAAGTTTTATATACTGGTTAAATTAACAGTACATCTATCTCTCCCTTTTCTATTTTTATAAACTGTTAGGTTTTTTAAAAAAAAAAAAAAAAAAAACGGTTTGTATTTATTTAGGCCTACTGTGTTTTTCACTACTGTAGGTTTTAATCCCCTCAGCTCCCATTGTCACTTTCCGGTTTTTTCTATCTCAGTTTAAATTCAATATTTATTTTATTTTTAGTCCACATAAACATAAATTCAAAGTTATTATTTAAAATTCACAATTTTATTTATACCCAATTTATTTCAAAGTAGCAGTCAAGTTTAGTTTATACATGGTTGTTGATTAGGTTTGTGTAGTTTAAAGTACATATTTTTAATTTATGAAAACAAGTTTTTAGTTTATGTTTTTGTTTGGCTATGTGTGCCCTTGTGTTGACACCTGGGTGTCCTACCCTCCTACCTGTCCTACATTTAATCATTTTAATTTTAGATTCTTCCTTTTCACTCTCATCTTTCTGATTTTTTGCTGAGGCTTAATTTTTCCAAACGCATCCCTTCACTTTGTATAAGGTCAGTAAGTTTCTCTCAATTTTCCACCAAACCATCTGTAATTGGATTTTAATTTTAATACTCTGTTTTACGAAGTCCCATTTATCCTGACCAAATATTTTAAAGTTTACGTTACGCTTGTTTTTATTTAAATTTTGTTCACGCATTAAGTAGGCCTCAATCGCCCTCATCTCTCACTATCAATAACTCCATTTCATCACTGGTCAATCTACACTCACATTATCGGCAATTCTAGATTATTTATGTATTCGGTTTAAATTTTCTTTTATTTCCACTTCCACTTTAACTTTTATTATTCTTTTTTTAACACATTTTCACCTTCACCTCCGTTTTCATTTTTAGGTTTCTCCGTTTTTCTCTCATATCAACGTCACTTTTACCTAGATTAACATTATCAACGTCATCACTTCCACTATCAACTTTAACTTTGTTTATCACTTTATCAACGTTTTTCACTTACACATCACTTACGGTCACAACTAAATTCAACTTCAATTTAACTCTGTTTCTCCATTATCACTTCATCACTAACTGTCATATTGTTAGCCTATCTCGCCCTACACTTTCACTTCCGCATCAACTTTACACTAAGGTTAACTCCAACGACATCATTGTTATTATTCTTAAGTAACCCGGAACATCAATATCTCTAGCTTCCTCCAATAACCCACATTTTTATCATCACCGCTTCAACATCTGTTTCTATTTCATCTCTCTCTATGCCTACTTATCTGCTTCAATTTTGATTCACGTTCTATCCGATCTGCTTTACGTTCCTCATATCCCTTATCAAATCGTTGCATTTATTTTGGCAAAACCAGTTTTGAGATCTGCTTTGGTTCCGCATTCCCTTATCAAAGTGTTTTCATAATTATTGAACATATTGTGGAACATATCTTGTTCACATAGCTAGACTCCACTGTGTTGTTGGTTAATGCCCGTATACCTGTAAAAATGTCCTAGGTGCAGGTCTGGGTGTAATCTCGTTTAGGCCTTGTGATTTCCACACTGGTCTAGGAGATTCTAGGCCTAGGTGAGTGGACTCAGCAAGTGGGTTTCCTGTGTTTGTGAGTGGTTGTGACCTCTGGAGCATCATGTCTCTGGTGTCGTGTCACTATACACATTGAATGTCTTGCATTAGTAATCACTCTCCGAACAATAACCTTCCTTGTCGCCCCTTTTCACTCATTTTTGATTTTAAATTACATATCAGTTTTCAAAATAAAAATTTTAAGGTTAAAAGTTGGCAAGCACCACGTTTTAATTATTTTTATTAAGTTTTTATATTAATCTCGGTAGTGTATAGAATCACGCCGCACAGTTTGGCGCGCCCACTGTCGCTAAAATAGCCCAAACAGCCCCACACAAATTAAAACAATAAAAAACTACTTATTTTATCCAAAATAGAAACATCAAAAAAAATCACTGTCCCCTCAAAGTCAAACAGCTGTTGAGAAAAACAAATTACCAACCTTAGAAGAGTGCGCCGGTCTACTCAAGTCAGTAGTCTTGCCAACTGCTGAAGTTTAAATTTAAGAAAACTGAAAAAATAAAATATTGAGTGGGACAGACCACGACAACGAAAGGTTTACACAAATTAACAAAACCAGTTTCAAATACAATTATAATTGAATCAAATCAAGTTATGTTACTTACAATTACAAAACAATGTTGTATCACAATTCTCAAAAGTTCCAATAATTAAAAGTTCTCATTAATAAAAGTTCTCAATAATACAAAGTTCTCAGTATAAAAAGTTAGCCAGCCATTTTATAAAAGTTCGTTCGTAGATAGCAAGTTTGTTTTTACCGTGTTATCGGCGATTTCGTATTTTGTAGTATTGACCAGGTCCAGGGGTCAAGTTCTCGCCCAAGTTCCAAGTTCCAAATCTCGCCAAGTTCTCGCCCACTGTTCAAGTTTCCAAAATCCAAATTTCTCGGGAAGTTTCCAAATTCTCGCCCAAGTTCTCGCCCACGTTCCAAGTTCCAAAATCCCAAATTCTCGGAATTTCCAAATTCTCGACCAGTTCTGTTTGATCTGCCCTGTCTAGAGCCCCAACCCGGACGTGAAGTCTCCTCGAGAGAACCAAGTAAGTATGTCTGAAGATCACCTTATCTGCTCGCGTTTTGGTTTTCGGACTGATGATTTTGTGACGTAGTCACGGAAATTGAAGTTTGTAATTGGCCTTAGTCATTACGCCCTGTGATTAGGCAGGAGTTGGGGGGATGTTTTCGGTCCCAAGGTTTCTAAAAACGTGACGTATTTTGCATATGAAACTCAGATAGTTTTATGATACACAGAGAAAAGAAAAACAACCATTCAAAAGATGCATACAAGTCCGACTTGAGACTGTCATTCCGTCCGAGATTTATGCATCGCACGTGCAAGTTGTGTTCGCAAATGTTGATGAAAGTAATGTTTTCCACACTCCACAGCTATGTGGTGACGTCACTGATGACCAGAGTTCGGGTGTACTTGCCGATAATGTTAAGCGCAGTGAACTAGAAAACATTCCATTCTCACGTATAAGATTACGATTGTGACATGTTTATGTGATTTCCTGTCACACAGAGTACACGACATCGATTACGTAATCACCGCAGCTGCCATGGGCCATGACGACGCGGATACGAAGCACAACACTAGTCATTATTTATTACGCGTGGCTGATAAATTGTCATTACACAATAAAATGAATAGTATTGGCTGAAATAGTTCTATAATTATTTAAATGTAACTAATTATTTCAAAATAATTATACAATTTGAAAGGCGGGATACAAATTAATATTTAAATATCTTTGAAATTGTCCTCATATCATACCAAAAGGTTAGCAACGTCCTCCTAGTGTCGGGCGTGCACCTAACTCATATGAGCCACTGCGGACGTTTTTAGTTTCCTCTTCCATCAGGGGTAGCTACGAATGTGTTTGTTGACTTTACGATAGCTCTCTATGCATCGGTGGTTGGTGCTAGGTTCCGCGGCAAACATTACGTTGGTTGGAAAGTGAACCTGAATGACCGTACAAGGAAAATTATAGAGTGTGCGAACAACAGATTTTTCTTTGATCGAAGTGATGAAGTGTACAAACAATTTGAATATTTTGATTTCTAATAATAGAAGAATATCGTTTAAACTATCTGCACTCAAGTTCAATAAATTGATGCTTTATTGACAATTCAAATTTAATTCGAATGCAGGTTTGGAACTTTCCGATTGACGTAACACCCAGAACACACTGCAAGTAATTTTGGAATTCGAGTTTTAACACTTAAAATATTTTTGTCAATTTTAATTTTTGAGTACTCGCACACCTTTAGAATTCGTATTGGTTGTGTTGGTTAACGTTGACAGGGCCACCTGTAGCCTCTTGCTTAGCGCCTAACTAACTCGCCTCGTGGTTGGTCAAGGCATAGAGCATCCCCATACCAAGTTCCTACCATCCTGACTCTGTCCTCCCTTGGAATCTTATCAAACGGTCCAATTATGTAAGGTTTACAACTGGATGAACGGGAACACGGGGGTGGGGGGAGAAGATTAATACCATCTCAAATTAAGAATAATAGATGGCAATATTTGCTACTCACTTTAATTTTAGTTGGTTTTGGACCGCTTTGCTTGTTAAAGTGAATTGAAATAATTTACATAGTATTAACATTTTTACTTAGTTTTATCGATCCATATTAAGAGGGTACGCTGAGCTTGGGCCCAACTCAAATTGGCGCGCAAACAGGTGTTGATGATTTCTGCATGAACGGTTGGTATATCATTACAAAATTTTAAATGGATGTTAATAAAAGTACTTTAATATTGAGATCCGTATGGTTGCACAAAATAATCGTTAAAGATCATTGCGAGAACATAGGTTTCAACGTGAAAAAATGGAAATCCAAAATGGATTACCAATTTCTGAAATTCCCACCAAACCGTTTATCTTACGATAAAACCAATTAACTGCGCGTTCACATTGATTTAAAACGTTGGGTCCAATTATGCAAATTTGAGTTAAAAAATCTGTTCACTTGGAATAATTCCCGAAGTTGACCAAATTGAGTAAATTTTTGTGATTTCACTAAATTTTAATTCCAAAATCAATGAATTAATTTAGGCAATACGCATAATGGATAACATCGATTTATTCTTTATAAACGTATTGTGAATTTGATAATGGGTGTTTATAAACCGTTTTACCCAAAAAATCCAGAAAGCTGAGGCTTAAACTTCCCTCCGTTCTACCTCAGCATACCCTTTTTAACTTACATATTTCTAGTTAATATTTTATCATTGATCTATATTAAATTGAGGAAGCTGAGCATAGGCCCTTATGAGCTCCAAAAATAGTTTTTATTTGTTTGAAGTCCCTAGCAATGCTCCAAAAAATTCATTTTATGAGTAAATTTTTCTTATTTTAGAAAATAGTCTATTTTTCCACACCTGTCAAAAATCAAAAAAAACTAAAAAAAACAAAATCAGCGGGCTACTTATTTTTATTTTTGCACAACAGATACAAGGTGTACAAATGCAAGTTATACCGGATTCCCTTCATTATTAAAAAATAATTTAAAAACCCCCGGGTTTCCCCAACAAAAAGCCTACTATCACTTGACTTGTTGCTTATTTATTTAAAACCAAAATTTATTTTAAATTTTAAAAAAAAAAATTATTAATCGGTCAATTTTTTAAACATGGTACCCCAAATTTTTTGGGGGGAAATTGTATGGGGGCGTGAGTCACCACCCGGACGTACGGTGGTACAGAGCTTCCCTACCGATCGCTCGATAAATCGGCCGCCACTGCCCCCCCATTCAATACCATGGGGCACAGGACGGGTCAGTTGAAAAGTGTTTGTTCTATGTACGGGTTTGGGAGCCCCCTTCATTTTCGAGCCTTCATACCAAAATAAAACAGAGGAAAAATCTAAGAAAATTAAGAAAAAAAACCCTGGAAAAAACGTTTGGGGCAGGAAAGGGGATTTTAAATGTGTATTTTGAAATAAATGTACATAAATGGATACCGACACAGATGCTTATATTGTCACGATGGGAAAAAAATAAAAAATTTGCGTGCTAATTTCGTTTTGTTTCTATCCTGATGGGTTTCAGCTATTTTAAACGGGGGGAGCGGAGCGCCGGTGTTCTCCTTCACTCGAACGGCCCTCATTTGTGATTCTGTCTGTCGCTGTACGTCGAAATCACCGAACCGTGAACAGTTGGGCTAAAATTTTTAAACGACCCCGGAAACGATTTTCTGGAACTGCTAACAAATCGCTAGATCCTTGCGATTTAATCCCAAAATAAAAAAAAATGTTTTTTTTTAAATATCATATCTTTTTTTTAGTAGCAGCTAGCGAGACGATAACTTCGTTGCTTGCATGGCCTTTGGGTAAGCTATAGCCACCCCCCGGAGGGGGGGGGTTCGATACCCTTCGTTTGAACTTTTTTATATTTTTACACTACTAAAATTTTTTTGGGGGGTGTTAAAGGGGAAATAAAATTCGTGATTTTTTTTTATTTGGAATTTTTTTAATGATTCCGCTGAACTTTTTGACATGTTTTCCATTTTAAATGTTCATTTAAAAAAAATTGGGAAACGCCAAGTCTTTGAAAACGAGTGAGTGAGCCATTTTGGCCCCGGGATCATTCCTCAACTGGGGTAGTCCAGCTTAGGTATGAGGAGAAAGGGGGGGTTTCCCCGGGGACTCAACACTTTGGGTCACTCCTCGTTTAACAACGACTTTGGCGTTTTTCCCTATTTTAAAAGAGGGAGCGGAGCGCCTAGTTCTCCCTTCAACCCAAAAGGCTCCATTCGTGATTCTGTCTGTCTGTACTCGAAAATCAGCCAACCCCTGAACGATTGCCTGAAAATTTTTAAAAAAACTTCGGGCAGTTTCTAAAAACTGTTAACAAATCACTTGACCCATTGCGTTTAAGCCTACAATAAATAAAATGTGATTTTTAATAAATCAAAGGCATTTTTTTCGTAGCTTAGCGGGCGGGGTTTACGTGGGCCCGCATGGGTAGTGGGGAACCATTTTGCCTACCGCACGGATGGATGGGGTTCGACACCCGTCAGTTCTACTTTTTTTTAATTTTACCCCACTATTATTTTTGAGGGTTTTTAAAAAGGGAAATAAATTTAGGTGATTTTGTTTAAACTTGGAAAATTTTTTAATGTTTCACCTAATACTTTTGAATAAAATTCGCATTTTTAATGTTCAAATTTTAAAAAAAATTTTTGTGGCAACAAATGGTTTTCCCGTAAAGGGGACCAGACGTCCGGTTTTTTGAATCAAAACACTTGGGTAACTCACTCGTTTAACAAAGACTTTTTTGGTTTCCCTAGTTAAAATTCTTCTCTCAAAACCCGCTAGGCAACATTTTTGTTACTCTCCACGTTAAAAACAAAGATTATCTAAAAGGGTTTCAATCGCATACGGGAGTACTGTGGACTCTTTGCTAAAAGTGATTCGACTTTAATGATTTCTTTATCTTGTAAGGTTGAACAGTTATTTATTTGTAACCCAAATTTTTTCCCACGGAATTTTAAAGAAAAACCCATTTCTGTTCAAAACCTATTTTGATTTTGTTGTCCAATAAACCCCAAATTTAAAAAATCACGCGTCACAATTATTATTTATAAAAAAAGAATTATTCGTTGTTTGCCTCTCTTTTGTTGACTCATTTATCACGACTTAAAAAACAACTTAGAACCTAAAAAAAGACAAAAACCACACTTCCAAATATTTTTTACTGTAGTCCTGTAAATTTTTTATAAAAATAATAATTATTTTGTACTTTGCCCCTCTCTTTGTTGAAAAACGTATCACTAACTTTAAAAAATACTAGAAACCCAAAAGGACAAATCCCACTTCAACAATAGGGTGTTTTTTTAAATGAATACTGAGCCTCCTACTCTTCACATATCTCGACAAACCTTGTAATGCTTTCACTATCCTTAATTAAAATTTTAATAAAACACTTGTTGAGCTTCCCTGGCTAAACAAATCTGCGAACACTCCCCTCCACACAGAAGTCAACCCCCCTTTCTAAATACAACACATGTTCTAAACCGGTGTCTACCCTCGCCCGGCTGGCTCGGTCACTCAGGGAGGTCCCCCTCCACCCCCGCACATCCCCAGGCCCCGTCAAAAAAAAACCGTTGTTAGGGTATAGGCCCCCATCCAAAGGGTTTCCAAAAAATCCGGGATTCTTTTTTTTTTGTACACCCTTTTTGTTTAAAAAATTCTTCATCCCTTGTGTTTAATGCCTATAATCAGGGCGGGGTGACGTATCACCAGTTTCTTCCCCTTTATTAAGCTACTAATCAATAGGGGAAAATAAGTCAAAATAAAAAAAATATTGGGGTATCAAAAAAGGGAGCCCAAATGAACATTTATTTTTTTTTTGAAATTTTGAGCATCTTTGATTTCTAAAGGAATAGTATTTCATAAAGGCACGGCACGGTTGTAAAAATGATTTTGATAGAAATATGTTTATGCACATTTTTTTACGGTGAAAAATGCTGCGCACAAACTGGGGGAAAAATAGTACAAAGATGAAATAATTACACTGTTTTTAAGAAACAAAATCGGACTGGGGAAAAGACTCCACTTTTACAAAATGTTGTCTTAATCTAACACTTTTGGAGTGTCAATATTTAAAGACTTAGCCGTAAAAAGTGTTAGATTGAGATGACATTTTAAAATGACGTCTTACCCCTAGTCCGATTTTAGCCGACTTTGGCTAATTTATTTGTTATTTATTTTTTGACACAATGCAAGTTGTTTTGTCTTAGTACTATCTTTTTCGGGTTAAACCATGTAGATATGCCTAGTTCTAGCACAGGGAGGGTTTTAAATTAGCCAGTGTTATGACATGCAGGCCGATCAGTTAAAATGCATTTAAATTTTTAACGTTTTTTATAGACGTTCAAAAATCACCAACAGCCAAAACAAAATTGTCTTTGGGAAATGTCTCGGGCGGCGGGGGCTTCACCTCAGGCCCTGGACTTGCCCATGCGATTCGAGTTTTTTGCCTTGCGAGTTACGCTGGGTTGCGTTTCTCGGAGGGTTGGCCCCTAGTTTTTGACCACGTTTTAGTTTTGTGAATGATTTTCTCATCATTCTTTATTCAGGGTTTGACAAATTTAAAAAAATCTACTTGCCCAGCCGGGCAAGTGGCCCAAAATTTTAGTTGCCCAGAATCAATACAAGGTTGACACAATAATGTTCATTATTTTTACATATGTACGACAATTTTCTTCATTTTAACAATAGCCGAGGGTCATTAACTTTACACACCCGCTTTTTATCATACTTTCGGTCATATTTTACCTTTTTGACAGGTTCATTAGCTAGGCCTAGGCCTATCTCATCTTCGTTAATTGTGAGTGGCTTAAAGTAGGCGTAGTCAGAGACGTCGACGCTACTCCACTAGGCCTACAGTTAAAAAAGTTCCGTATATCCATTAAAGAATGGTTCAATATTACGCAATAGTTTAAAAGTGTCAAAAATGGTTGGAATTTTACGAAACGGTGAAGGTAAACAAGTCTCGGATCTCCATTTTTCTCGACAGCAGTGAATTTGGGTAAAGTCGAAAGGTCGATATCGATTGAAATGCGATTGTAGTGGTGTGTGGGGGCAGCCTGTGGCAAGGCTTGGAAATACGTCAAGCGTCTGTAGCCTGTCGATGAAGTAGGTTTCTACTTAGTGAAATCGTACGCGATTCGAGTTTTTAACCGAATTTGTTGGTTGCCTGTACGGGCAACTTACTATAAATTATAGTTGGCCGTGCCTAGAGCACTCGGGCATAGGAATTTTCGAGCCTGTAATTCTCCGGGTTTTCACTGAACATAACCCAAGCCTGCACACCCCTAGTACCCCTCGTCGCTCCTCTGCCACTGCTTGCTGCCGCACCGACATCATTGTTGTAATTATTATAGAATAGGTACTAAATAGGCTTCAGGGTTCACTGTACTGGACCCCGATTCTATAACTCGGGCCCCGAGTTGGACCCGGGCATTTTCTACCGTAATCGACTCGGCTGTTAGTGATCGACCCGGTTGAGGTAGATATCGTTGCGATATAATCCGTGACAACCGGTCCGACTCGGTCGTTACCCAAAATTTTTGTTTATGTTTGATTAGTAAATGGTGGATGATAAGCCTTGGCCTACACGTAAACAAAAAGGGCAATTATTAACTTTCTCAAACGAATAACAATAGTTTACTCAAAGAAAACCTACCTTTAGTAAAGGGCCTACCCCTAAAAGTCCCGTACGTTCCCTTTTTTCATGAAATTATACCATTTAAATCCAATTTCTCCCCGATTGGTAATAATACACACATCTATGTCATTTCGAATATTTGACAACTGACTGCGGATCATTTGTTCACATTTGACCGTCCACTGCCATGTAAATCATACCTTTCGACCTCGACCAACAACAACGGGAACGATTACTGTTCCTCCCGAGTCTGTCCCGTGGCCGAGTTGAACCCGTGAAGTTACTGAATAGGGGCCCTGCTGTTCTAAAGAGAACCTACATACGTAATAAACTGAGAGAGCTACTTTTCTAATGCAATTACAAGAAGCGGGGTGTTTATTAATCGTTATACAAACTTGGGTAAATTTTAAAATATATCCGATAGATTCTTTTTCTTACAATTTGTGTTGTTCCATACTATACGAGTGACTGATGAGTGATATGAGGATGATGGACAAGTCCCACGTATTATGCAGGATTCGAACCCATGTCCCTAGTGATCGCTCCTGACCAACACTCGAACCACATGAGCCAGTCAATAGAACTAAAAGGTGGCATATGACAGCACTTTATTATTTGTATTGTTTGAGAGGACCCGGGTTCGATCCCGATCGGGACACATCTTTTAGAACATTGCTTTATCTTTCTTTACATAAAAAAAATACAATTACTTGGGCCAAGAATGTGTATGATTTTAATTTAAATATGCAAAAATTCAACACCAAAATGCATAGGGGTCTAGGCTTTTAACAGTTTAGAAGTCATTTGCAACGGATCTCAATGTCCTAAACACACAATGATAAAAGATTCATAATATAACGCACCACTCTGTAAAATTTACAGCGAAAATGGATTCTTTACTTGTTAGTAGATTTTGAATTTCAAATCCGCAGTAGCTCATGCAATTCAGTTGCAGGTCCGAAGCACACACTAGGGACGCAGGTTCAAATCCCCCACGGCATAATGCACAGGTTTTTGTAATTGTCCTTCACCCTTATCTATCGCCGCTCACTGTCTCGAATAGCAATATTGCAAAAATAGCAACAAACATCAAACATAATTTTGAGTAGATACTTGCTACCTGTTTCTCCCAAAATTTTGGACTTGTGACTGGATAGTGTATTCATACAGGCCCTACATCTCAAAAGCACTTACACAACGTCAAATTGTATATTTGATCAGCTCAACGAAAGAGGAGAAAAATAAGTTTTGTCCCAAGTACAGGAATACAAGACAGAAATTGCGAACTCTTCATAGACAAGCTAAATATCAGGAAACCCTCTAAAACTAGAAGACTATAAAGTCCAAATAAACTATATAAAAATAAACTAGCAAAAGCGAAGCAAATCACAAATACTAACTGGATACATAGATCCGAAAATAAAAGCAAGGCCGTCTGGAACTAGTAAAGAATGAGACATATAGTAAAAACGCCCACCCAAAACCATAATATATCACTGTCGGTAGCGTCCTTTTTGGCAATCATATCCACTATGAAAATAGGTCCGGACCGCAAATGAAATAGTAGAAAAACCACACGTGGTGGCGTCAATGTTTAATAATTATTTTGTAAATATACATAAAAACATAGTTACAGCTAGCACTAATCAGACCCTATAGATCTCTTTCACAAACAAATAAAATATTTAGTAATGAATTTAATTTTACTAAAATCACAGAAGAGAACATCGTGACCTCAGTTAGAAAACTAAAAAATCTAGCTCCTATGGATGGGATAAAAATCCCAACCACGGTGATAAAAAAATGTATAGCATTCATAAAAACTCCCTTAGCTTTGTATTTAATCATCAATTAAAAGCGGAGTCTTCCCTGAGAGACTAAAATATTCAGTAATCACCCCTATATAAAAAAATGGTGATAAGACCGATATAGCGAATTACAGACCCATCTCAATACTACCTACTTTCTCAAAAGTTTTGGAAAGTATCGTAAAAAATCAGCTAGTGGATTTTCTCAAAAAAAATAAAATTATAACTGATGCCCAGCTGGTTTTATGGCTGGCAAGTCCACAAATACGGCATTTTTTGACTTTGATAGATTGACTCAATTCACTAGATGAGGGCAAACCACACATTGGGCATTTTCTGTGACCTTTCAAAGGCTTTCGAAATGTGTGGATTTTGATATTCTCTAAATAAACTAAGACTAAAGGTTTTAGTGACATAACGCTAAACTGGTTTTGAATCCTACTTAAAAGAGAAAACAACAAATGAAAATTAAGAGTGAAATGGAAGGGGCACATGGAAAATCACTGCTCCCCATGGCTAGTAAGTCTAGCAGGGGTGCCTCAAGTTCTATTTTAGGCCCTATTGCATTCCTTCTTTACTAAATGACCTTGAAACAATATAAATTCTGACGAAGTAATACTTTATGCAGATGATATAAACATCCCTAATTATTGACACATCCCTGTTAGTAGTTGAAGAAAAGGCAAACACAGCACATTCAAAAATTGACGATTGGTTTTTCAGCAAACAAACTAGGCTTGAACGGGAAAAAGACCACTTTATACACTTTAAACTTTAAAAAAAGGCCGTTAAGGATAAACTAGTCATTAAAATTGATGAAACTAATATAAATGAGGTAGAACTGCGCAAAGATGCTAGGAGCAAAAATTGATAATTCCCTTAGCTGGAAAGACCATGTTAAGTCGCTATGTGCGCAATTGGCATCTGCATGCTATGCCTGAAGGTCATTAATAACTCTATTGGCAGAAATACTGCAAAAAATTTTGTACCACGCTTATTTTGAAGCTCGCCTTAGATACGCTATCCCCTTGTGGGGAAATTCAAACAAATTCACAAAATGCTTTTATATTGCAAAAAGAGAGCAATCAGGACCATTGCAGGCCTAAAAAATATGGAATCATGTAGGGAAGCTTTTAAAAATCTTCAAAAATTTTGACTATGCCAAGCTTATACATTTTAGAAATTTTAAAACAAACAATTAAAAGCAGACAGGATTTCACAACGAAAACCCCAAGTTTACGCACACAATACACGACAGAAAGAGCATCTTCATCCGAGCCAAACAACACAAAAAAAGGGGCAGACGTCAATAATAAATATGGGCATAACTTTATTTAATAGACTACCTCCTAACATTAAAAACTTAACAAGCACCGACAAACAGATCTTAGCAATAAAAAAATACCTGATAGAAACTGTTTCTACACACTAAATGAATACATCACCAATGAAAAAGATGACATGTTTACCTGGTAATACCAAATATATCACTTTTTATCATTGTTTTATCACTGTTTTATCATTGTTTTTTTTAATCAAAAATCCCTTTTTGGGAAAAGCATTTTATAATGTATGTTTATATAATTATGGTACTTAGTCCGGAGTAGTAATGCTCATTTATGTAACAGGCTATTTTTAGTTAGTTTATAGTAAACCAAATTGTATTGTATTGTTTGTTTTATTTGCTATATACGTATATGTATATATATATATTAATAATATATTGACAAACCCAATGTTACAATGTAAACCCACATGGATGCTAATAAAACTGAACTGAACTTGAACTGAGAAATTGTCGTTCCTGTTTTGCCTGGTGAATGTCGGGAAGGTTAATGTTTATAAGAATGTTCACTAAGTTACTTCTATTGCAGTTCTGACCAGGCTCGTTTCTAGGATCGCTGCCCGATTTCTTAGCAATCTGTTGATAGTTGATAAGTAATCAATAATCTTCTTCCTTTAAAAACATCTTACATTATTCATAACAACATTTAGGCAGAGCACTAGGGAGTTTTTTGCCAGCAAAGTAACACAGCGGAGAAGAATGGAAGAGTAAAAATAGATAAAATACATTATGAAGATGGCAGCAAAAACCCACATAATCCCATTCTTGACTGTTGAGTCTGGAAGGAGCTTTAAAAAAAGGCTAAAGAACAAGAAATTGCCTGGAGTGGATTCAATCAATATAGAATTTTTGAAAAACTTGATAGGAAGGAAAAAAGCAATACGACATCTGATCAAATTTTTCATGGAAAGGAAATATCAAAGACACATGGAAAAAACAGAAGTAAAACCCCAAACCTGGAGAAAGGTAAAGATGGAAAGTTATAGACCGATAGCACTTACAAGTACTCTGTAAACTCGAGATTGAAATCCTTCTTTACAAGAATGACACTGTCGCCACACAAGCTGGATTCCGATCAAACAGAAGCACTGCGGACCACATTGCATACTTTATGCAGGATGTAAAAGAAGGTTTTAATAAGATGCACAAAACCCTTGTACTATAGGCACCGTGCGTTGATACTACTAGCGCTCGTAGCGGCAGATTCTAACATAAAATTGGTGAAGCTGCCCACAGCTGGCGTAAAAGGCTAAAAGCTATGGTAAAAGCTTGTATTTTGCTCATGTTAATGTCAGACAAGAGTGTTATTATTTGCCACCATATGACGTGAAAGTCGATGTCAGTACATTAAATTGTTTCACTATAAAATTACTGTGATAAATTGCCGGGAATCGCAGTCTGAAAGGCCGACTATAAAATGTAAGCCTCGCCGGCCTAGCCAGGCTAGGCCCACCTAGACTGGGGCCCACAGTTCAAGGGGAACTGTCATACTCATGCCATGTCCTACGATTGTGATACCGAGTGTAGTGTTAGCATGTAGAATAATTTTGAAATGATGTGATAAGCCATAGAGTAGGTTACAAATTTTGATTGTGTTTTTCATGGGCTAGGACAAGGCCTTGGCTCGTCAGACTAAAGCAAACAAAGCCTAGGGCTAGGCCCAGCCCCCGGGGGTAGCTGGGCTTGGCCCTAGGCCTACTTCAGGGTTTTTATTGTGAATGAATTGTGTAGGATTATTGTTTCAACGTTTTGCACAAGGTGCCCAGCATCTAAGGTAGCGAATAAAGTTGTAGGCCCCTAGCATGATGAAGGCCTAGCCCCTAGTATTGACAAAAACTCTAGGCCAAGGGAAGACCTAGATCAACCAAATAGGTGGTAAAAACCTATGGCTTAGGCCCTAGGGCTGCATGAGGGACTTAATTTCGAGCAGAAAGCCAAAATTACTTCTACAGGCTAACAGTACACTCGGTAGGCCTATCACAATCGCAGGGCATGACATGACATGACAGTTTTCCCCTTGAAAATGTAGGCCCAGTATGCCCCAGTCTAGCTAGGCGTAGGCCGGCCAGCTTCATTTTATTGAACGATTAGTCAAGTCTTTCAAACTGTGATTGCATCAATTTTATAGTGACACTGACATAGATAAAACAATTTAATATACTTCCATCGACTTTCACGTCATATGGAGGCAAGTTGACAGATGTCTGCCTCGCAACTTTGGCAGTTCGTATGCTGTTTATTTTGCCCCACTTAATTTCCGTCAAAGTCACATGACCTGCTTTGGCCAGTTCCAATCCTTTTTTTAAAAAATTTAGGTGCATTGTAGAACGCACGGCACACTTTAAATACGTATTTTTATGATTATATCGGGACGCTATCGGACACACTGCATAATGGTAAAGGCCTAGTGAGAAGTTGTTATTCACCAATATTATTATTATTATTTATTATTATTTATTTTTACAATCCACATGATATTCTCATGTATACAAGGTTACAAATGTATGAACAATATACATTTAACATTTAAAATAACGAGAATACCAGCTGGTTGTAGAAGAGAAACAGATAAGGGCAGAGCCCCATAGCATGGCATGCCTGTTTCACTTCTGTGAGCGCTTGATACTTAAAACTAAAAAATATGAAGATATTACTAATCATAAAACAATACTACGTTACATTGAAATAGAGAATACAATAGAATCAAAAAGTCCCGAACTACGTTTCAATAAAATAGGAGACATTCGCTACACTTAGGGCCTAATGATAAGATGACAACATGGCATTATTTTGGCTAGATTGGTAGATACAACCTACACTAATTAATAATCGAAAAACAGCTGTGAGAATGAAACCGTAGGTCAACTAATGCGGATTAAAACCAGTCCGATGTTACATTTGAATCACTGAAATAAAGTTTTTTTTCCTGTTCTTAAAATTACTATCATTTTTCACTTCCAGGGGTTTTTGTGTTTTCCCTAGTGTGACTGCACGGTTTTGAAACCATTTTTATACATTGAAGTTCTAGCACGGGGAGGATTGAGAATTACACCTGTGTTCTGGCGATTGAGTTGTCTAGGGTGAAAAATTTAGATTTTTGTTGTACGGTTTTAGGTCTGTTTCACCAGTTAACATGTTCCTCAGTAAAATGAGGTCAGCTTGTTTACAATAATTTTTAATTGAGAGGAGGCTACATCGAGTAAGACGCTCAGTCGCACTATCTGAGTAATTGTCCTTCAGTAAAATTACTTAAGTTGCGCGATTCTGAATTACTTCTAGTTTGTGCATATTTATTTGAGATGTAGGGTGCCAAGCAGGTAAGCCGTAAGTAAGGGTAGCT
>JAMZAV010010588.1:0-23287 GCA_024449915.1 Sweltsa coloradensis
TTGATTGTTTTTTATGATTTTTCCAATTCAAAGTTTTGGAAAGACTCGTGGAAATGATTGTAGAGAGAACTCTTCGGACGCAGTCACGGAGGTCAGTTCCCCCAACCATTCCAACGCGTCGAGCCTGAAAATAAAAATAATGTTTTCAAACATTACATATCGGTACTGGCTATAAAAATTACTGTCATGTTTTAAATCTCAATCCAATTTAGTGATCACAAAATTGAAAACCGAAATTTTGTTGCTTATCCCTGTCCTCAGTATAGCTTACTTGCCTCCAGAGATTTAAAATGATCCATAGAGCCTGGTGATAATAATTCGATCCTTAAGCAATAATATGGTTATTGTAATTGCTTTAGAAATTAAAATAACAATTTCTGTTTTTATTGTTTTTATGCTAGGTATACTGTATTTTAATCAAACATTGTAGGCCTAATGCAACTAGAAAGTTGAAGTGTCATGAACTGACCAAGATTTAGAGAAAACAAATCAATTAGGCTCTCATAGTATTTGTCAGCATACTACTAAAATATGAAAGTACCTTATCAGTGGTGTGTTTGTGTTTGTGCGGCAAGTGTTTTATATCAAAGTTTTAGCTATCATATGTAATTCACTTATTTATAATGTTTCAAGATATGTTTTGGAACAAGAAACAGATGTTTCTGAATTGTTTTTGTTTTGATACGGTGATTCAAATTATAATACACAATCCAAGCAAATGCATTTTACAGAATATTAGGCGACTTGAAAAAATACAATATCTCAAAATACTTCAAGGAATGCCATATTGTAAGACGATACTTAACTCAAAACATGAAATCACTGGTTAAAACATTTCAATGTTTTTTTTACTAGTATTTAAAATATTTCAATTGTGAATAATGTTTTAATGGTATTAAATACACAGTTGGAATGGAAATTTTAAAAACTTATGTTCAATCATCTGTTTTCTTTAGTACAATATCAGCTTTTGGTTTAGAATTTCTAACCCTAAAGATATCAGTAAAGAAGGAAAATACATCTCCATCTTATACCCATTATTTTCTGAATACACATGTTAGTATCCACTAAACCAAAAAAAATACAAATTTAAATTTAAATTTCTAACATTCTTATCAAAACGAAGAAACTCCGCACATTAACTCACCATCTGTTTGAGGTAAGTCTTGTCTTCTAAATATTGGTTTAGATCGGCCAGCTTGTCCTCGCTGTCGCAAGGCAGATCATGTTCAAAACTTTGTGCCAGCGATGTATCCTTTTGGCCGTCTACTGGAATAGCTATTTGTTGTTGTTGTAGAATTTGATTCAACAAACTCTTGTGGTCTTCAAGGATGGACAGGATTTTTCGAAAGCCTGCGTGAAGAAATAATAAGTTGAACAAACAATGTCTAAAAGAAAACGAACATTCAACAAAGTCAAACTCTATTCCTTCCAGTTCCAGTCTTTTGACTTATTATTTGGCAATGATGCTCATTGAGAGCTCTGCCAACCTATCTGACGAGAAGTTCAATGTGATTCTATAAAATATAATTCGTTATTTTCGATATCACATATAATCAGAGCGACGACGGGCTCTAGCTCTTCAAATAAAGAAGTTAACGACCACGGAGAGGTAACCAGCTGTAAATTTCAGAACATGATCCAGACAGTCCCAGGATACTCCCCAAGAAATGGATTTCAAAAAAACTTGTCGGAACACCCTTAAAAAAGTTATCAAACTCAAAATTTGGTATTTTTTGTATTTTTTCTTGTTTTCTTTAATACTTCTAAAGTTACTAACGTATTGACCTAATTTTTTTTAGAATGTGTAATTCTATTGTATCTAACAATATTGATATGGCATTTTGTATTTTCGTAAAATTAAATATGCAAAACATTTAAAATTATCGAAGAAAATTGCAAAAAAATCATAACACCGCATTTTCAACTCGATCACAAGCCACAAAAAAATTCCAAAAAAAATAACGAGTGGCAGCAATCGATAGGCACAAGCTTTCTCTACAAAACTATGTCTTACACTTTTCGTTTACGTAAACTTCGTCGCATTGATTGTTGCACTGTTTGTGAGTCAGTATTCACCGCCGACGCCTCTGCAGGCTGTGCGCTTACGGCGCAGAACGGGCTCTTATCCAGCGATAACCAAGCGAATCTCGACCGCTTTGACCTTGCAGAGCGAAGAACAATCGCTGTCCAACATACGAGCATATTGAAAGGTGCCACTGTCAGACCCCCATCGTTTATAGTTGATTATTGCTACACAAAACGAAAATAATTTTAGTCAATAAAGATTCAAATGTATTGTTATTTTGTGTTCATGACAATTACTATTGTGTTTCTATTTCAACACTGTGTATTGCAAATGTAGGAGAACTATAGACACCCTATCTACCTTCACATATTATTTATTTGATTTATTTTACGTTTTTCCTATTCAGTTATAAAAAACTGATTTACAAATTACAAATGAGGACAACTAAATAAAACTAATCACATAGATGCAGACAAAACAAAACAATGATCAGTGTAGTTTAACTAAGTTTAGTATAGTCATATTTTATTTATTATGTGTTTTTTTTAACGTCTATCCTATTCAGTTAAAAACTGAATTACAAATGAGGACAACATTTATAACGCAATAACTATGTAGGCCTAGTAAGACAACAATTTATATTTAAATTGGATAAACAATTAGAATAAATTAAATATACAAAAGAAATAAAAAGAAATGAAAAGAAAAGAAAAAATAGAGAAAAGGAAATAAAAAAGAAAACCAAATTGAAAAGACTGATTTATTATACGATCCCACTCAAACGAATATGAGGTTTGCCAAAAATTAGGAACACCAAATCGAGGATATAATCAAACTTTCGTGGAGGAAACCATGCCGAACGTGATCTTCATTCTTCTGTTCAATCTTTAAAACCATTACCATTACAAATATCTTGCCTATTTATATTATTCATATTATTTGATTAGATGCATTTTGTACGAACACGGTAAAAACCGGAGCCAACTTTAAGAATATCGTTTGTAGATGATGTTTTCATCCTGCAGTGAACGGTTAATTATTTGTATTGTTTACTTACTTCACGGTGTATATTTTGAATGAAACATGGTTTGCACTTTCAACTCCACAATGATCCAATGTGAAGATGGGAGGTTCATAAGTATGGTGTGCAACTGTATATAATAGTGAAGTGAGGTTATTTAATAAACAAATTTGGTCACACTACCCTGAGTGAATCTACTAATAATGTGTTTTCTATGCCCTAAATATTGTCTTCGTTTTATTCGTCTTCGCCTTGATTGTAGATGTTGTAGTATACTATTTGTTCCAACGACAGAACAGATGTTCGACGAAGAATATTGTGTGTTAAGTTGAGCTTAACTAGGAAAACGCTGAAGTCCCGCCGCGTTGATGGATGAGCTTTTTAAAGTTTTTAGTTTGCGTGGGATATCTTTACTTTTGCAAGTGCTTTGTTTTGTTGCCTACGCATTGAAGTGATTGTTGTCAAGTTTCTATTGTTTATTGTCAATTTTTATTTTACCGTAAAAAAACTTATATTAAAAGCTTTATTTCTATGAATTCTGGCTAACTTTTTCAACTTTTTCTTTTAAAAGGTAATACATCACCATAACCTTAATGTCCATGTATAATATGAACGTTGTAGCCCCACCCGTTTGGTCAGAATTGGACCAAATGGCACGAAAATATCGCACAAAAAATCAAAAAACTTATATTAAAAGCTTTTTTTCTATAGATTCTGGCTAACTTTTTCAACTTTTTCTTTAAAAATGTACTACATCATCATAACCTCAATGTCCATGTATAACATGAACGTTGTAGCCCACCCGTTTGGTCAGAATTGGCCCAAATGGCACGAAAATATCACACAAAAAATCGAAAATAATCGTAAAAGTACGATATTCATGAGAAATATTTCTTCGATTGTACCCAAAAACAATACACCTCTAAGTTCAGAGATTTCGAAGGTCCTGTCAAATTTTCATCAAGATCGGATATGCCGTTTGCCTGGGAGAGAGTTAACAAACAGACAAAAAAAACAAACAAAAAAACAAACAAACAAAAAAAAAACACCCGAGCTAAATTTTTTGGGGGTCAGTGAAATTGAAGTCTTCGCTTCGCTCATCCAAAAATATTTTAAATTCCAAAATTTGGCGACCCCTAAATCTCAGCGCCCCGGGCGGTCGCCCGGGTCGCCCTACCCACGAGCCGGCCCTGTGTCCAACTGAAAGTAAAGTTACTCTCACAAGTTAATCAACTTCCAGTTAACTAGGAAAACGCTAAAGTCCCGCCGCGTTGATGGATGAGCGTTTTTTGTTAGTTTTTTGTTTGCGTTTTTTGCGTTTGTTTGCACTTTTCCTTTGCAAGTGCTTTTTGAATGCATTGTAGGTGATTGTTGTCAAGTTTCTATTGTTACTTGTTAATTGGTATTATAAACCTAAAAAAAACTCATATTAAAACCTTTATTTCTGTAGATTCTGACTAACATTTCAACTTTTTCTTTCAAAAGGTACTACATCACCATAACCTTAATGTCCATGTGAAATCTGAACGTTGTAGCCCCACCCGTTTGGTCAGAATCGGCCCAAATGTGACGAAAATATCGCACTAAAAATTGAAAAACTAATATTAAAACCTTTATTTCTATAGATTATAGCAATTTTTTTCAACTTTTTCTTTCAAAAGGTACTACATCACCATAATCTTAATGTCCATGTGAAATATGAACGTTGTAGCCCCACCCGTTTGGTCAGAATCGGCCAAAATGTGACGAAAATATCGCATTAAAAATCGAAAAAAATCGTAAAAGTACGATATTCATGAGAAATATTTCTTCGATTGTACCCAAAAGCAATACACCTCTAAGTTCAGAGAAAACGAAGGTCCCCTCAAAATTTCATCAAGATCGCTTATGCCGTTTGCCCGGAATCCTGCTAAAAACAGACAAAAATACAAAAAAAAAAAAAAAAAAAAAAAACATTGGAGCTAAATTTTTTGGGGGTCAGTGAAATTGAAGTTTTCGCTTCGCTCGCTACGCTCATCCAATTATATTTTGATGCGATTTCACAGTCTTCTTCTCAGTTTCTATTCATTGCATTT
Organism: Sweltsa coloradensis; assembly: GCA_024449915.1. NCBI lineage: Eukaryota > Metazoa > Arthropoda > Insecta > Plecoptera > Chloroperlidae > Sweltsa > Sweltsa coloradensis. Next base: position 5,126 of record JAMZAV010010588.1, read on the forward strand.
TGTGGTAAAGATCTGTTACTGAAAGACAACACCTGAAGACGGGCATGCATTGCACCCTGAGCAGGTTTTCAACGAAAAATTGTTGTTATACTTCTGAAAAACTTGACGCACATGGTCGATGGCAATTAGCCGGTATTTGAGTGAAAAAATATACGACATCCTTGAATTTGGCATGCATTTATTTTAATAATATTGCCGGCAATCCAGAGCTGATGCAGGGTCAACGCCATTCTCGACAGAGATTCTCTAAATATCTAGCAAACAGTATGTGAATAAATAAAATTATGCGATTTTTAACGTATAGTCTCGCAAAATCAGCGGCTTGATCATAGTATGTAGTTTCTTTGGTCTTGATTTCTCCTTGAATGTTTTTTCACTTATGTAATTCAGGTAACAATTATTTGTTTCTGGCATCTGGAATTCACCGCGAAGAGATCTACACTGTCAGTGACTCTCGACCGAAAACTATAATCACAGCGATTTTCCGTATTGACGTGGGAGAATTTGATTTTTTTTTAATATAATTATTTTATTCATAATATTAATTATGTCCTGAACTTCACCACAGAGAAAACAATGTACATTCCAGTTAGATTGTGCTCTTTCCGCACGTGCTGTGAGATTTGGCGGGGCTGGAATATCGTTAACAGTGTCAGCTTTTCTCTTGGTTGCAATTCTTGTTCCAAAACACAAACCGTGGGATTTATAATATGGTAAGTCGCATTTTTTTTTTATGCTTCAAGATTTTGTGAGCAGTCAATTCGTTAAAACGGTCCATTTTCCCCGTTACAAAACACACAGCTTATTTTAATCGTCGGTTCAGGGGTAGATTTAAAGGTTGACGGGACTGGTATATAATTATCATCTAAAATGAAAAATGAAAATATTCACTAGAGAATCCGTACAAACAAGACATTGTGCCTTGTAATGTATTATTTAATAATATTATATTACTTATCCATTTTAAATGAAGACGGTCATCTCTTGAGACAATTATATTCACACACATATATACGTACACTAAAAGAAAACCACGATTAAACTGATTATTGTGTGCATTCAGTGCTGAGAATTTTAAATAGCACTAGCCTAGAGTCGACACCAACTAGCTTCGAACACTAGAACACTAGACTAATTGACACTCTTACACTTGCACACGCGATTTAATAAACAAACGGGAAGGGATACATGGGGAAGGTCTATACCAAAAGCTAGATAAAACACAACTGAAGAGACGAGTTACTCCAGCGCAATTATCTATGGCTCCATTATTGGCACCGTGAAAGACAGCTGAACAATAATTATCTGAGAACAGTGTTATCTCATACATTCGTGCTGAAAATGAAAACAAGGAACAAAGAGATTATCACGTCTTCCAACATTTAGTGTGCACGTACAACTTCCGATAATCTATAAGGCTGCCAGTGTCATCAACTTCTAAACTATTATTTATTTGTAAACAATCATAATCCTTGTAGCTCTTCTTAAAAATATATTGAGTATTGACAGATTATTGTTATCACATTCTAAACGCGCTTTGAAGATACACCTAATTGCATGGGCGACAGCGATTGTTCGTATCTCTGCAAGGTCAAAGCGGTCTAGATTCGCTTGGCTAGTGCTGGATAAGAGCCCCTTCTGCGCCGTAAGCGCACAGCCTGCAGAAACGGCGGCGGTGATTACTGTCTAACAAACAATGCAACAATCAATGCGACGAAGTTTACGTAAACGAAAAGTGTAAGACACCGTTTTCTAGAGAAAGGATGTGCCCATCTATTGATGACACTCGTGATTTTTTTGGAGTTTTTTTGTGGCCTGTGTTCGAGTTGGAATTGCGGTGTTGCGATTTTTTACGATTTTCTTCGAACATTTTTTAGTGTATTTCGCATAAAATAAAAATTTATAAAAAATGCTTTATTACAATAGTTAGATACAATCGTAATACACACTTTAAAAAAAAATTAGATCAATACGTTTGCAACTGTAGATGTAATGAAGAAAACAAGAAAAAGTTTAAAAAATACAAATTTGGAGTTTGGTATTTTTTTTAAGGGTGTTCCGACAAGTTTTTTTGAAATCCATTTCTTGGGGAATATCCTGGGACTGTCTGGATCATGTTCTGAAATTTGCAGCTGGTTACCTCTCCGTGGTTGTAAAAGGCCTAAAACCTGTATGCTCTCTTCAGTTAATAGGTATTATTATACATAAGCTGAAATAAATACGTTTTCCTCATGGAAACTGATGACCTAAATCATATTTTACTTTTTAGGAATCTATAATAGCTGTTAGCATAATTTATTAACAAGTCTACATGAGTTACATAATGTCATGTTATTGCACTTGTGGGTCCCCGTTATTCAATTTCAATGGAGTATAAATTATTGGTATTGTGGTGCATTGCTTACAGTAGAGGTGTTGTTACCCAATATTTGAATGTAAAAAATAAAGTGGAGATATTCAAGGAAAATAAAACAATTTGTTTATGTCACTAACATTTTACGAAGATAATCTCAAATACGAAAATTATTTGTTAACTCGTTAGCAATTCGAATTGAGTTGAAATTAATAATTGGAGTATTAAAGGCCTACCTGCTTCACAATTGTTGCAAGAAGATGTCACTGCATTTGCTGGCGTTGCATCTACTTTAGGTTCTTCATGAACCTCGTCACTGCTGTGTTGGGTGGCGGGCGCGATGCTGGATTTCAAGCGTTTCGATTGAAACCCAGGAGGATGGTTCGGCTCCCGCTGATGTGACAGTCTACTCCTACTGCTACATGGTGTCGACAAAATAACTGGCATCAAGCCAGCCTTCTTATTAATTGCAGTTGATGTCTTTTTTCGCCTAATTATATTTCGTCCATGTAAGTGTCGTCCGTCTGATCTCGCACCCGTAAATGCGAGATAATCGACCCAAGACATTGCATCAGAGTATGATACTGCAACAGATCAAAGGTTAACCAGTAAATTGTTATTGCCATTACCATTACACATTTGTTCATGTAAAACACAACAATCAAAATATTACGGAAAATTCCAGATGATCTCTGAACTTAGACTTGCCACGTTTTTGGGTAAAATTTATAAAATATTTCTTATGATTATCGTACTTTTACGATTTTTTTTTAAAAATTTTAATGAGATATTTTCATAATATTTGTCACGCGACCGGGCAAACGGCTACTCCGATCTTGTTAAAACATTATGGGAACGTTTAAATCACTGAAATTATATGTTGAGATTTTAGAGACATTTGAAGAAATATTTCTCATAGAAATCGTACTTTTACGATTTCCCACCCGTTTTTAGTACGATATTTTCGTGGTATTTGGGCCAATTCTGACCAAACGAGTGGGGCTACAACGTTCATATTTTACATTGACATAAAGATTATGGTGATGTAGTGCCTTTTGAAAGAAAAAGATGAAAAAGTTGGTCAAAATTCATTGAAATAAAGTTTTTAATATAAGCCTTTTACAGATGTATAATCACAAGTAATGTCAAGTATAACACAATAGAAAGTTGACAAAAATCACCTACAATGCGTACAAAAAGCATGTCTTTGGGCCTCGAGATATTTTACATGGTATTGTTAATTGGTATTATAAAAATTATCCTAATTTAACAAAAATAATTTTGTAATGGAACTTTAAGAAGTAAAGAGATCCCACTTATAATAAAAACGTAATAATCATTGGACAGAAATATTTTAAAGAAGCTCATCCATCATCGCGACTGGAAAAAAGCGTTCGCGAAGCGGCCTAGTAAAAAATAATACATAATATGACATGTTTGATGACAGTACGTGGACGTGCAATGCTAATATATACGTAATTTATTTAAATACACTTTTGTTCATTTTCGTACTATAGTACACCTCCGAAAGCTAGTTTACTGGAAGCTAAGCTAATTTTACGGGGCTCTACTATCATCATCAATGCTACTATTGGTGCTATAAATTTACTAAACACTAATACTAATACTGCAATAATTTTTGCATTACCATGGCTACTTAATACTCGACCTCTGCATAAATTGACAAGGTTTAGAACTATAGAGGTTCATAATATGAGAGTGTCACTTACAGTTGTCTTTGATGACGGTGACGGCTGAAGTTTTCCATCCGCGGTCAGGGGCCTCCACACATTCGACGGCAGCGTTGAATTTTTCCGTATTCGTGTAGGGCGGATACTTAACATTGATTCTCCCATCCACGCCAAAGAGCCAGTTCTTAGGGACGACCCACATCCCCAGGTCTTTCACGCTGTAGTCTACTACCAAATATTCGCGTCTACATGGAAAATCGAAATGTTTGCATAATTCTGATGCAGGTTACAGGTACATTTTGTGACATTGAAGACGAAATTAGGCAAGTTTCCTAAGAAATCTGTCTGTCTGTCTGTCTGTCTGCAATATCTAACTCACGGATTGGGAGCGGAAAGCGACTTTTTCCACGCAAGACGTTTTCTCCGCCAAAAATGGGGATAAAAAGCGTATATTTTGGGCGCACCTCCACAAGAAAGGATCGAATTTTTCGAAAAGAAATACCGGCGACCCTACAAAAATTTGTTTCCGGGTCAAAAAGCCAAAAATCACTAAAAACGACGTTTTTGACCGTTTTTGTACTCGCGGTTGCCGCGCCCAAAGTATGCTACGCACCCGAACGTAGACGGTACCTACGCTTTCGAAATAATTACGGGTACAAGCACCGTGAAGGATTCCGGGCCGACCATCCTACTTTGGCCGGAACGGCGATAAACAATTTGGATTTTGAAGTGGGAAATTTTTATAAAAAAACGGATATATTACTTGGAGCATTCCCGAATCGTCGTTTGTTGTTTAAAGTGTAAACATTTTCAAAAACTGGCAGCCTGGGGAAAAATATTTTCGTAAAAAAGTTTCATTCTCTTTTAAATAAATAAATAAATAAATAAATAAATTGTATTTAGAGTCTGCCCACTCAGTTATATAACTGATTTTCAGTGGGGGACAGTAAATCAAAGCGACCAAGCCAACCCAGTAGGCCCCGACGCAATCGACGAGTGAACGTTAACCAACCAAAGATCGATATTTTTGTAATGGGAAATATAGCAATCAGTTGCAAGGACAGTGCGAACACACGCGAATCAACGCCAGAATCAACAAGGCCGGGAGAACAACTCAGAAATTTATTATGTGCTTCGTTGCTAGGACGGCTCCAAAGTCACCGTTTACAAACTCCTAGGACAAGAACTGATGGACTTAAGTCCAAATCAGAAGTTAAAAAAACTTCTGACTATGGCGGGCATCGAACCCTGGACCTTCTGCATTGGAAGCAGATACGCTAACAACAAGACCAACGAGCCACACAACAAGACCAACGAGCCACCACACACATGGGACATTGTTTGGATTTTCCGGTTCCAAATTTTTGGAAATTTTTGGGTTTACGGTAGAGCCCAGAGTTTGCCAATTACGAAAGCCAATGAATTGGGTAACAAGTTTTTAAAAAAATGTCACCACTTTTTTTCAGATGCGCGAAAAAATCCCAAAGTTGGACAATTTTAAAAAATTTTACGGTGCAATTTAAAAAAAAACAAAATCGGCTTCCCTTGGTCTAATTTCCGATAACCAAGGCACATTAAGGTATAGGGATGATGAAGGCATTTTAATAAAATTAGTTTGAGAACCTTGGTTCGAACCCGGATCAGTAGATGCCTTTGAATACGATTCGGGACACTTTTTTACAGTTGAGTTTTCATTTAAAATCGTCGAAAGCATGGTACAACATTTTTTCTAAAATTCACGGATGGTTTAAGGACCTAGATCGGATCTTTACGAGAATGGAGATACCAAACATGAAGCATTTTTTTGCATTTGTACATTTGTTATGGACCGACTAAAATTGAAATACGTGCCTGTTTTGGCATCAAAAGATCATCATTTTTATCTCACGGTTGCCGCGCCCCAAGTAGGCTTCGCAACCAAACGATGACGGTACTGGCCCGTTCGATATATTTCCGAGTACAAGCACCATTAAGGGTTTTTAGAACCGTTCCAATACTTTGGCCGGGGCAACGATGAATATTTTGAAATGCGCGTAATTTCTGAAAAAAGTTAAAATTGATATTTAAATAAAAAATTCTAAAACAAACCCTGAATTTTCAAATTCACTTACGGAGTGTGAGAAGTGCCCGTGCGGAGTTAACGCGGGGATCTAGACGGCAAAAAATGTGTACCGTTTTCTTTTTTTTGTACATTGTTTGGATTTTCCATTTTCCAATTTTTTAGTTTTTATATGCGCGGTAGAGCCCCGAGTTTTTGCCAATTCCGAAAACCAATGAAATAGCGAAGGGGTAAAAACAAAATTTCCCCGATATTTCTTTCCGATTGCGCGGGGAAAAATCGCAACGTTTGAAAATTCTGAAAATTTTGCAGAGCAACGTTAAAAGCTTAAAATTTTGGTTTTCGTCGGTTCGATTTGGAACGACCAAGGCTCGTTAATGTAGCGCAAGTATGAAGGAATTTAAAATAAAATTGGTTTGAGAACCTGGGTTCGAACCCGGGTTAGGTGGAAGCCCTCGAGTTCAGTCCGGGACACTTTTTGATAGTTTAATTTTGTATTCAAGGTCACAAAAAGCACGGTAAATATTTTTGGTAAAATTCAAGAATGGCAAAAACCACTGTATCCGATCTTTACGGAAATTGTCATACCAAACATCTCGCATTTGGTTACGTTTGAAGGGTAGACAGGGGAGGAGACAAGATTGCAATGCATCAGAGGTTACGGCCCTAATACTGAATAATTTTCTTTTAAAATGGTGGTCATTTTGGGGGAAATCTTAAAAACATTGTTTCTTTTAATTGCTTGGCATTTTTCGGCCGTTCTGGTCCATCTTGGGCACTATAGGGACCGAGATTAGCCACTGAGCGCGCCCACTAAAAATACACGCAGCGCTCTGGGTGGCCACTGGGGGAACAAGTTGACTGAATCACATGTAGAATTTGACATTGCTGTAATGGCTATAACAAACGCGAATTGTGTTATTAAATGTGGTTTTCAGAAGGTTCATGCAGTATATGAAAACAAACAATCGCTTCTTATCTCTTATCGTTTTTCTGAAAAAGTATATGCTAAAACACCATTACAAAAATAGTTTAAGTTGCTAAATATCATGATTAAAAGTGATGTTTTTTGTTTGCAATTCCAAACGATTCACAACTTGACTAGCCCCTATCCAGAGCTTTTAGAGACAAAACCCTGCCTGACACGTGAAATAAGACAGAGAATCGTGATTTCAGTGTAATAACAAGTCAACGAAGATATCACTAGAATAGGAAATAAATACCCAAACACTCACAATATATCACGAAGTTCACTCGCAACACGCCGCAAGGTCTAAGCCGATGTTTCGTGAATAATTGATTTGAAGTGCATTAGGCCTAGTTACCTACATTAAAAAATGTCCCAGGGGCATAAAGTTAAACCGTACATGCTACAATTATGCCTAGGCTCTGAGGCTTAGTTTCTTGAGAACAGTTTGAGCAGCTTTCTGTCAGGTTTCGTGTTGATTCTTCTGTAGGCCTAGGCCTTATGGTTAAATAGCTGCACCCCTAGGCCCTGGCCACTTTACTTTGTATAAGAACCGAATCCAGTGACATGGGCAACAATGCATTATTTAGTAGACACTACTGACATCTTTGCTACTGACTGTCCTGACAGATATAGGCAAAGAGATAAGACCTAGGTCAAACAAAAAAGTTTCCTAGGCCAGAGGCCTACGCCTAGGTAGGGCCTAGGCCTAGCTGCCTTCCTGGCGATATCAAATCTAAATCTACCCCAATTTCAGTGAATGTGGACTAGGCCTAGGTTAATTAGGGTCTATTTATGATGAGTCCAATTTCAAATTTTAGCATGTGCAAAATACCAAAATGAAAACAATACGACTTCGTCTGCTAGGTTCTGTCTGCCACATGATCTGTCAACTGTCATGATGGAAATTAGGCCTACTCAGTCACAACTTCAGACCTTCCACAGATATGTCTAGCTGGACCAAGGACTATTGGCTATTACTTATCGGCCAATGTTCAGGTTTGTGTCTAATAAATACACTGTTTGCATTAGTAAATAAATGTAGGGTTACAGAAAAACTTTTATCCATTCACTGCTTTTGGACCAGTCTGCCGCGCCATTCCCTCTCATGGGGTCTGCCAGGAAAACTGTAAAATATAACATATTTTTCTGTGTTGGCGATTCAATTTGAACAGCCAACAATGCAACAGGACTTCCTGAATATCCTACAAACATTCTCAACATCCATTATAGTCCTGCAATACAGTAAAAACTAAAATAATTCACTCTGACATGTGAGCTAATAGCATAGGAAAGTGCGCAAGGAAGACGATCATTCAGTCAAGTTGTTCCGGATTCGTCCACGGATGGCGCTAGTTGTATGAACGCTCGGTGCCTATAGGGAACCTAAGTGGGCGTTGTCTGGTTCTCTCCGGTCAGCGAGGTATAGGCGATTAACCCGTGCTAAATGTTTCGTAAACGATAGCGCGAGAACCCGACCACGGACCGGAATTATATTCATACTGTAAGGAACTATAATCTTTCCTCTTTGCGTGGATATACATAACTCTGCTCTATCACAAATATTAATGACATTTGTTTTGAGCTGAAGTGAACTCTACATTTACACTGTTGCCAAACCTTCCAAACTGCTCATGAAAAAGCACGTAAAAACATTTTGTCCGTGGCATCAGCATAACATTTGGTATCCGACTTGCTTTGTGGCTACTGTGAGGTCACTGGGTTGTACTAGATTATACATTACTAATAAAATATCCTTTAATGTGCCAACAAAATCTTGAATGAAAAGTACATTTAGCAACCATGGACAGGCGCGTGGTATGCGAGGATGCCACAGCTGCACACAACGTGGCTGCGTCTCGCTTAGGTTGCCGCTCAGTCAGAGTACATTTGCGACAGCGCGCAAACATGGGTCCATTAAACTCATAATAGTTTGAATTTAGGAAGCGTCATCGAGCAAAGTAGAATGCCATCATCTTCTTGACAAAATTATGCATCTTGTGATGTTATTGGTTTAGATTTCTTTTGCGCGAGTCAAAAGATACGGCGAGTTACATTTTCGTACCATGCTAATTCTTATGGGCGCTGAGACCAGAGAGAACCAATTTCCTTCCCGCCTTCAAAACTTAGGTTCCCTATAGAACCGGACGGACAAGGCAAAAATTGTTCGTACCGGAAAAGCGTCCCGAAAAATTTGACGTCCCGAGTAATTTCAAAAAATTGTTGAAGTGGGTTTACAGTCTACCAGAGTCCCGAACAATTGTCCCAGGAAAACATTTCTCTCACATTTTACACAAAAGGCGAAAACATGATACGATTTCGAAAATCCTTTTGCACCGTACTTAGAGGCGGCGGACAGCGTCCGGCGGCGTACCGAAAGTGTCCCGAAAAAAAAATTTGTCCCAGGACTTTGGATAAACGACAAACGTTACCCGCAAACTACCGTATCGCGGCCGTACGCGGACCGATTCGCGATTTTGTCGCGTCAACGAGGTTTTCCAACTACGAGGTATTCCGAGTACGAGGTTTACCACGCCCTTCGCGTAGCGTGAGCGCGACATGCCAAACTTATAATATCCCCTGTCCCGGGGTAGAATAGGCCCAGAGGGCCAGGAGGCTAACTAGGCTCTCAGAGAGCGCAAGTTGCTCCCTCAGAGAGCTCCGCGCAACAAAGTTGCCGTCTCCTAAATGTTATTGTAACATCGGCCTAAATGAATTTAAAAAAGTAAGAAAAGTGTTTTTAAAAATATAAAGCCGGGGTCCCACGACGCGTTGCTCGACGAGCCTGGGTGGGGTGGGGGTGGGTTGACAAGCCGCAGGTATACAGGTTCAAAAAAAACTGAGCGGTCCCACGGCGTGTTGGCTCGTCAAGCCTCATATAAAAAAATACCTGCACCTGCTTGTCCGAGCCTGGTTGAGGAGGCTTGTACGGACGGATTTCAAAAGGTCAAAAAGGTGAAGAACAAAACAAATCTCGCCTTTTCATTCATACGAGTGGCGAGCCAGTGGGTCTTCGTGGGACCGCTTCAACGAGCATGTACGGGCCGGACTACCTGACCTGACCATTTTTTATTACCCCTTGCGCGTTCTATTTGACGCGTGCAAATTTTACCGACAACTGACGGGAAGCTCAAGCAACGCGCCGCGAGCCCGAGCCGACCAGGTCCCACGGCGTGTTGCGCGATGATTTTACCCTTTTTATACCTGCGGCTCGCCGAGCAACGCGTCGTGGGACCCCGGCTTGAGGAGGCTTGTACGGACGGATTTCAAAAGGTCAAAAAGGTGAAGAACAAAACAAATCTCGCCTTTTCATTCATACGAGTGGCGAGCCAGTGGGTCTTCGTGGGACCGCTTCAACGAGCATGTACGGGCCGGACTACCTGACCTGACCATTTTTTATTACCCCTTGCGCGTTCTCTTTGACGCGTGCAAATTTTACCGACAACTGACGGGAAGCTCAAGCAACGCGCCGCAAGCCCGAGCCGACCCGGTCCCACGGCGTGTTGCGCGATGATTTTACCGTTGAGTGACTAATATAATTTTACCCTTTTTATACCTGCGGCTCGCCGAGCAACGCGTCGTGGGACCCCGGCTTAAAAGTTCACTATTGTGTTCATGCATTTATTGGTATTCCTATGCCAACCTCTAAATTTGCCAGGGTAGTAAGCTATTAAGCCGGGGTCCCACGACGCGTTGCTCGGCGAGCCGCAGGTATAAAAAGGGTAAAATCATCGCGCAACACGCCGTGGGACCGGGTCGGCTCGGGCTTGCGGCGCGTTGCTTGTGCTTCCCGTCAGTTGTCGGTAAAATTTGCACGCGTCAAAGAGAACGCGCAAGGGGTAATAAAAAATGGTCAGGTCAGGTAGTCCGGCCCGTACATGCTCGTTGAAGCGGTCCCACGAAGACCCACTGGCACGCCACTCGTATGAATGAAAAGGCGAGATTTGTTTTGTTCTTCACCTTTTTGACCTTTTGAAATCCGTCCGTACAAGCCTCCTCAACCAGGCTCGGACAAGCAGGTGCAGGTATTTTTTTATATGAGGCTTGACGAGCCAACACGCCGTGGGACCACTCAGTTTTTTTTTGAACCTGTATACCTGCGGCTTGTCAACCCACCCCCACCCCACCCAGGCTCGTCGAGCAACGCGTCGTGGGACCCCGGCTTTAGAAGGACTATATCAATAGGATGCCAGCCGCTCTCAACTCAGGAAGAAAACTTTATGAGGTTTTTGTTTTTTTGAAACTGATGACTAAATAGGAATCTTGGTCTTGGACAAAGTGTATTTTCTATAGAATGAGTCACTCTCAACAAATTTATTACAGGAAATAACCTCACCCATCGGCGCCCTACGCCCCCCTCCTCAAACGATCAGCACAGTGACCTTCAGCCAAACAACCTGCGGGAGATGCACCATTCAATAAGATCCATTCATCCCTTCTTTCAAACCACCGAGCCTTGTTCACATTTTTTTTAGTAAACAGAATTCTTACAACAGTTCAAATGAATGTCGTTCAGTACTTTTTAACTCAAAGTGTAAAGTAGCCTTGACTAAAATAAAATTTATTTATTTATTAATTTATCATTAATCACGGTCTTTTGAAAAAAAAATTGATTTGTTTGGTTGATGCATTTTTCTGCTTTTGCTACTTTTTTTAAAACGATTTTTGGTGCTAAGTTTTGCCAAAAGTATACCATTTGGATGGCTGATATTTTTATTGTAGCTTACACTCATCTTTGACTAAGGTATTTTGAAATGTATAGCTTTCGTATCGAAAGATCTTCCTTTTTTTAACGGTACAAATACCACAAAAGTACCGGAAAATGTAAAACACTGTAAAATGTAAGGGATTGAAGAATATACACATTTCAAAATACCTTATTCTTAAGTCAATGATGAGTGAAAGCTACAATAAAAATATCAGCCATCCAAATAGTATCCTTTTTGCTAAACTTTGCACCAAAAATAGTTTTAAAAAAAGTAGCAAAAGCAGAAAAATGCATCAACCAAACAAATCAATTTTTTTTTCAAAAGACCGTGATTAATGATAAATAAATAAATAAATAAATAAATAATAAATTGTATTTAGAGTCTACCCACTCAGTTATATAACTGATTTTCAGTGGGGGACAGAAAATCAAAGCGATTAAGCCTACCCTGTAGGCCCCGATGTAATCGACGAGTGAACGATAACCAACCAAAGATCGATATTTTAAATAGGAAATATAGCAATCAGTGGTATGGACAGTGCGAACACCCGCGGATCTACGCCAGAATCAACAAGGCCGATTCAGAACAACTCTGAATTTATTATGTGCTTCGTTGCTAGGACGACTCCAAAGTCACCGGTTAAAAACTCCTAAGTCACGAACTGATGGACTTAAGTCCAAATCAGAAGTTAAAAAACTTCTGACTTTGACGGAAATCGAACCCTGGAACTTCTGCATTGGAAGCAGATACGCTAACAACAAGACCAACGAGCAACACAAAAGACCAACGAGCCACAATCATACTCTTATAACTACTGTTATGCATAATTTGGATTTGGGTTTTTGGCGAACACAGCCATAAGGATGGCCGCCTATGGATGTTTCACTTTCAAATACCTATCATGATGTGCACTGCACGATGAGTGAGAAAAGATCTGCAAGATAGACCTAATTCTACTTGAGCGGAGAAATGGATGACAAAAGACAAATAACAAGTGGCAAAAGAGACAGACCGAGAGAATCTGTTACAACTACATAAACCATTTAGCGACTGCTCAATTTCATCAACCCGCCTGTTTTTTTGCTGATGGCACCATAGCCACAAGTAAAAGTAACCCATTTCTTACACCTAATTGGATGAGCGAAGGGAAGACTTCAATTTCAATGACCCCCAAAAAATTAGCTCATGTGTTTTGTTTTTTTGTTTTTTTTTTGCCTGTTTATTCGCACTCTACCGCGCAAACGGCATAATATGCGGACTTGATGAAAATTGGAGGGGACCTTCGAAATCTTTGAACTTAGACCTGCCACGTTTTTAAGTTCAATCGAAGAAATATTTCTCATGAATATCGTACTTTTACGATTTTTTCTCGATTTTTAATGCGATATAATCGTGATATTTGTGCCGATTCTGACCAAACGGGTGCGGCTACAAAGTTCATATTTCACATGGACATTAAGGTAATGGTTATGGCCATCTCAGATTTTGTCGCCGCTTAGTTTAAAAAAAAATTTCGATTAACTTTAATGTAACTTTTTAACTTTTTGAACGATTTTGCTACAAAACTAATGGCATTCAATCGAGAACGAAGCTTGCGGATGGTCAAAATTTCAACTCGATCCGAGCCTCCGTTCGAACGTTATGGCGAGACATACAAAAAAAACAAAAACAAAACAAAACAAAAAACAAAACAAAACAAAACAAAACAAAACCAGTGACTAATTTTTCCGGCAGAGTCAAATGGAAACGCTCGCTTCGCTCGCTTAATTAACAAGTAACTATAGAAACTTGACAACAATCACCTACAATATACGTACAAAAAGCAAGTCTTTGGGCCTCCATAATTGGATGAGCGAGCGAGCGTAGCGAGCGGAAGCGAAGACTTCAATTTCACTGACCCCCCAAAAAATTTAGCTCGGGTGTTTTTTTTTTTTTTGTTTTTTTGTTTGTTTTTTTGTTTTTCCGTCTGTTTGTTCGCTCGATTCCGGGCAAACGGCATACGCGATCTTGATGAAAATTTGACCGGACCTTCGTTTTCTCTGAACTTAGAGGTGTATTGTTTTTGGGTACAATCGAAGAAATATTTCTCATAAATATCGTACTTTTACGATTTTTTTCGATTTTTAGTGCGATATTTTCGTGACATTTGGGCCGATTCTGACCAAACTGGTGGGGCTAGAACGTTCATATTTCACATGGACATTAAGATTATGGTGATGTAGTACCTTTTGAAAGAAAAAGTTGAAAAAGTTAGCTAGAATCTATAGAAATAAAGGTTTTAATATTAGTTTTTCAATTTTTAGTGCGATATTTTCGTCACATTTGGGCCGATTCTGACCAAACGGGTAGGGCTACAACGTTCAGATTTCACATGGACATTAAGGTTATGGTGATGTAGTACCTTTTGAAAGAAAAAGTTGAAAAAATTAGTCAGAATCTACAGAAATAAAGGTTTTAATATGAGTTTTTTGAAGTTTATAATACCAATTAACAAATAACAATAGAAACTTGACAACAATCACCTCCACAATGCATTCAAAAAGCACTTGCAAAGGAAAAGTGCAAACAAACGCACAAAACGCAAAAAAAAACGCTCATCCATCAACGCGGCGGGACTTTAGCGTTTTCCTAGTATTTTACATTCTACTAATTGGATGAGCGAAGCGAAGACTTCAATTTCACCAACCCCCAAAAAATTTAGCTCGGGTGTTTTTTTTTTTTTTTCGTCTGTTTGTTCGCTCTCTACCGGGCAAACGGCATATCCGATCTTGATGAAAATTTGAGGGGACCTTCGAAATCTCTGAACTTAGAGGTGTATTGTTTTTGGGCACAATCGAAGAAATATTTCTCATGAATATCGTACTTTTACGATTTTTTTCGATTTTTAGTGCGATATTTTCGTGCTATTTGGGCCGATTCTGACCAAACGGGTGGGGCTACAACGGTCATATTATACATGGACATTAAGGTTATGGTAATGTAGTACCTTATGAAACAAAAAGTTGAAAAAGTTAAACAGAATCTATAGAAATAAAGCTTTTAATATAAGTTTTTTACGGTTTAGTGCGATATTTTCGTGCCATTTGGGCCGATTCTTACCAAACGGGTGGGGCTACAACGGTCATATTATACATGGACATTAAGGTTATGGTGATGTAGTACCTTTTGAAAGAAAAAGTTGTAAAAGTTAGCCAGAATCCATAGAAATAAAGCTTTTAATATATAAGTTTTTTACGGTTTAGTGCGATATTTTCGTGCCATTTGGGCCGATTGTGACCAAACGGGTGGGGCTACAACGTTCATATTTAACATGGACATTAAGGTTATGGTGATGTAGTACCTTATGAAACAAAAAATTGAAAAAGTTAGCCAGAATCCATAGAAATAAAGCTTTTAATATAAGTTTTTTACGGTTTAGTACTATATTTTCGTGCCATTTGGGCCGATTATGACCAAACGGGTGGGGCTAAAACGTTCATATTAAACATGGACATTAAGGTTATGGTGATGTAGTACCTTTTGAAACAAAAAGTTGAAAAAGTTAGCCAGAATCCATAGAAATAAAGCTTTTAATATAAGTTTTTTACGGTAAATATAATACCAAGTGACAAGAAACAATAGAAACTTGACAACAATCACCTACAATGCATAGGCAGCAAAGCAAAGCACTTGCAAAAGTAAAGATATCCCACGCAAACCAAAAACTTTAAAAAAAGCTCATCCATCAACGCGGCGGGACTTTAGCGTTTTCCTAGTTGGTATTAACATAGCGATTTGTACTGCTTTAATTAACTAGGAAACGCTCTGTTGGACGCCTTGATAAGCGAGCACGTGCTATAGGCAGCTAGAACCACATTGCACATTTTTTTAAATTTTAAAATTTACGACGTTCGCGTTTCCAGTATTATTTATTATTGCCAAGGTATTTGGGTAAACCCGTGTGTAAACCTTTACTTTGTGGATAAAATCCACGGCCATCTAGAGGACCTTGACTCCTTGGGAAAACTATTTAAACTCTTTGGTGACAAATAATAGACTGCTTTCTCGAAAGTATTTTGATAACTTCTAGGTGGCAGTGCATCAGAAACTTCGCGCGTCTTTTCGTTGCCATGGCAACGTTACTTTTGTTATAATGTAATTTCCATCTACACTACTTATCGGATCAAAATAAAATTAACATATTCGTGACCGGACGGACATTCTAAATGATTTGGCTATCTCAGATTTTGTCGCCGTTGAGTTTGAAAAAAAACTTTCGATTAACTTTAATGTAACTTTTTAACTTTTTGAACGATTTTGCCACAAAACTAATGGCATTCAATCGAGAACAAAGCTTGCGGATGGTGAAAATTTCAACTCGATCCGAGCCTCCGTTCGACCGCTATCATGAGCCAAAAAAGCTGCACGACTTTCCGTTGCCATGGTAACCGTACTTTGTTATAATGTAATTTCCATCTACACTACTTAACGGATCAAAATAAAATTAACATATTCGTGACCGGACGGACATTCTAAATGATTTGGCCATCTCAGATTTTGTCGCCGTGAAGTTTGAAAAAAAAACTTTCGATTAACTTTAATGTAACTTTTTAACTTTTTGAACGATTTTGTCACAAAACTAATGGCATTCAATCGAGAACAAAGCTTGCGGATGGTGAAAATTTCAACTCGATCCGAGCCTCCGTTCGAACGTTATCGCGAGACATACAAACAAAAAAAAACAAACAAACAAACAAAAAAAAGAAAAAAACAAAACCAGTGACTATTTTTTCCGGCATAGTCAAATGGAAACGCTCGCTTCGCTCGCTTAAAAAGCGTTCGCCAAGCGGCCTAGTATTTAAATTGCAAACGAGATGACCAACAGTTGTGTCCACATAAAGAAGACGAACAAAATCGAGCTTAAACATGCAAGGTCCGAGGTACGAGGCGTAAGTTCGAACCCCGAATGTTTTTTTGTAATCGTCCTTAATCGTCATGTCATCTATCACCACTCGTCGTCTCGAATATCCTTATCTTATCAATACGTAAAGCAACAAAAATCATGATCAAAATCATCCAAAGCACTGGTCAATTAAATAATTCTTGAGTGCATCAATGGGAAGCTTACTAGGAAACGCTCAGTTGGACGCGTTGATAAGCGAGCACGTGCTATAGCTAGACCCACATTGCACATTTTTTAAAATTTTAAAATTTACGACGTTCGCGTTTCCAGTATTATTAATTATTGCCAAGGTATTTGGGTAAACCCGTGTTTAAATCTTTACTTTAAAATCCACCGCCATCTAGAGGACCTTGACTCCTTGGGAAAACTTTTTAAACTCTTTGTTGACAATTAATAGACTGCTTCCTCGAAAGTATTTTGATTACTTCTAGGTGGCAGTGCATTAGAAACTTCGCGCGTCTTTTCGTTGCCATGGCAACGTTACTTTTGTTATAATGTAATTTCCATCTACACTACTTATCGGATCAAAATAAAATTAACATATTCGTGGCCGGACGGACATTCTAAATGATTTGGCTATCTCAGATTTTGTCGCCGTTGAGTTTGAAAAAAAAACTTTCGATTAACTTTAATGTAACTTTTTAACTTTTTGAACGATTTTGCCACAAAACTAATGGCATTCAATCGAGAACAAAGCTTGCGGATGGTGAAAATTTCAACTCGATCCGAGCCTCCGTTCGACCGCTATCATGAGCCAAAAAAGCTGCACGACTTTCCGTTGCCATGGTAACCGTACTTTGTTATAATGTAATTTCCATCTACACTTCTTATCGTATCCAAATAAAATTAACATATTCGTGACCGGACGGACATTCTAAATGATTTGGCCATCTCAGATTTTGTCGCCGTGAAGTTTGAAAAAAAAACTTTCGATTAACTTTAATGTAACTTTTTAACTTTTTGAACGATTTTGCCACAAAACTAATGGCATTCAATCGAGAACAAAGCTTACGGATGGTGAAAATTTCAACTCGATCCGAGCCTCCGTTCGAACGTTATCGCGAGACATACAAACAAAAAAAAACAAACAAACAAACAAAAAAAAGAAAAAAACAAAACCAGTGACTATTTTTTCCGGCAGAGTCAAATGGAAACGCTCGCTTCGCTCGCTTAAAAAGCGTTCGCCAAGCGGCCTAGTATTTAAATTGCAAACGAGATGACCAACAGTTGTGTCCACATAAAGAAGACGAACAAAATCGAGCTTAAACATGCAAGGTCCGAGGTACGAGGCGTGGGTTCGAATCCCGAATGTTTTTTTGTAATCGTCCTTCATCGTCATGTCATCTATCACCACTCGTCGTCTCGAATGTCCTTATCTTATCAATACGTAAAGCAACAAAAATCATGATCAAAATCATCCAAAGCACTGGCTCAATTAACT
>JAMZAV010010589.1:0-22510 GCA_024449915.1 Sweltsa coloradensis
GTCATTATCTATGTGAAATGTTTCTGTGAACCAGTCATACAAGTTTTACAGATCTTCGGTTGTGAGGGAGTTCGATTTTTCCTTCCGAACGGCAAAGTACTGAAAGCGAAAGTTGATGGTGTAGTTCATGCGAAATGACAGAAGTGTGAAAGGAAAGAGGGTATCCTCGCTATCCCTACACTAGGGTGTCATATCCATTAAGAATATAGAGATACGACAGTAACAATGGAGATGCAAATTGAACACAAAGAGAAAGCTATCTATTCCGAGGACGTCTCTAACAGCCGAATATACACACCCTGTCTGAAAACTAGGTCTTTCCTGTTTCAAACTCCGAGTCAAACTTAGCCAAAGTAAAGTTTTGTTCATCCCAAAGGCCTAACTCGATTATGATTCGGTTCAAGTTTTTGCTATGGCCGGCGTTTTCTACTCTTGCCTCCACAATGATTAGATTCGTTAGTGTCAGCGGAGTAATTAGAGGTAATTAACAGAGGGGCTTGACCCTTGCAGAATCGAGTTGACCCAACAAGACTAGGAAGTGTGGAGAGTATAAAATATGGCGTCGTTTGGATTCCACTTGGCGTTGTGGGGTGCGAGGGGTGACCGCTGAGGGTTGTAAACTGTTCTCACCAGCCAAGTGTTGGGTTTGTGAATGCATATTATACACATTGTAGAAATAGTATTTACATTATTAGTTTTATTAATTATTATTATATTAATTAACACAATTAACTGGTCGGGACATTTCGCCGCGTCGATTCTGCTTTTATTGCGTTTGACGTTTCAGCGTTTCAATGCAGGCCTTCTCGTCCTCCCTGTCCCGGAAATGGATCAGCCCCAAGAAAGTGGAGTTCGACGGAGTGATCGGATACGCACCAGAAATTCTCAAATGTGAGGTTGATCTGGTTGTGAAAAAGACTTCGTTAGAATGTAATGCAATTTTATAGAAGCGGAGCCTGATGTTTGTTTTGTTGTTGTTATTTTGTTTTTCTATGGGAAGCCTTGTCTTGGCTTATATTTTTGTAAGTTTTTAATTTTATTTCTTGTTTTCTGAGGATAGCCCACACAGTTGGGCTGAAACGTCAAACGCAATAAAAGCAGAATCGACGCGGCGAAATGTCCCGACCAGTTAATTGTGTTAATTATTTACCGGGCCGCGAAAGCCTTAAATTTGATATTATTATATTAATATTATAGATGAGTATTTTTTGCGTTTTTTTATATTTAATATTTTAAAATTACCATTTGCTATCAATTGTTATAATACATCATTGTTTAACGTTGTAAATATGAAACTAGTAGAACAGGTAGAGTGATTATTAAAATGTAATTATTGGACATACACTGTTCTTGTATGAAATACTTTTTTTAATAGTGATATTTCGACACTAGTCGAGTGTCTTTTTCAAACTGAAGTTGAATAAAGGAACATTTAACAATACAAATAAATATTAAAAATAACAAAAACGACCATGAAAACATTGCAGGCCCCCCAACAAATTATGATTAAACATAAAATTAAACATTGCAGAATCAAATGATGTACAAATAAAAGGTGAGGACAGTAACAATCACTATTAAAAAAAAGTATTTCTACAAGAACAGTGTATGTCCAATAATTTATTAAAATAATGTTAAAGTGTTCTATAATTTATTATTCTATTTAGCTTTCGTTCCATAATAAGAATATTTATTATTTATCAACATCTATCTTCAAGGTTCTTCTGAAAACACGTTTTTTACCACTACACTACTACTGCTACAGAAAGATTCAGGAGTGTCATCTGTTATGTATATTGTATATTGTTTTAAACACAATTATTTAATATACTTTTTAATTCTCTTTTATTTGATTGATCTTAGAAACCATAATAAAGTGCAATGTCACTCGTGTTAACAGCATCGTTCCACGGCATGGTTTTAATTGCTAAGATGGCCAGCACCCCATGTGACATGAAGCCATTGACTACACAGCGTATTGCCAATGTACTTCACATAGTGGACCCCACCCCACCCAATCACCACCGAGTCATGAAAGTCATGAGTACATGAACTTATACGTCCAATATCCACACACCGTAGTCACCGCACGGTGTAACAAGGCATGTTTAATGCCACATATTGTATTGTTTTTGCGCAGCACCCCATGTGACCATGAAGACCCACCTTGAGCCTTTTGATTTTTATTAACGCGTATGCCCTCCGACAACTGTTTAACTTCACATAGCTGACCCCTCCCCCCAACTCCACCCACAACCACCACACCACACCACATATGCTGTTCATAGTAGGTATCTATGTTTATATGTATTTCATTATTTATTACTGGTCCCTTTTTTTTTTTCCACTCACCGGTAGCCCACCCCCTAGCCATTAACCTCATCCGCGTCCCACACACCAAAACCACTAAAGCCCATGTCAGCGTAACTATAAAATTTGTATTTTGTGTGACGTGTTATTATTTACATTAGACAACCCACCCACTCTCCTTACAAGACATTGCAAACACACAATACACCAGTGCGCATCACACACCCGCGAGACGCAATCGGTCTGATATATATGATACCCAACTCATCCGTACTCCACCTAGCTGGCCAATTTATAGGCTTACGTCTCCAGAGCCCACCCACACGCCGACACATCGCATTACAGGTTCGTTTCACAGCGCCCTAGTAATTTTATTATAAGGGTGTTAGCAACATATTAAGGGGATTTCCAAGGGGAACTTAGCGTTTACCTAGTATTTCTTCGTTGACTGAGGCAAATCTTAGAATATAATCTTGAATATATAAACGAGAATATGAGCCCTAACGTAACTCAATCGAATCATTTATCGGATCAGCACACGAGCTAACCATGTTAAAAACTCGTCATTTGGTTTCTATACGTAAGAAAACAAACCCTGAACTTAAACTCATCGATGTTCAATAATGAGTCCACACACATTAACGTAACATCAATGAGCAGAAATTACAAAATCATCTCAGGGGTATCGACCACGGGTCCTCAATAATTGCATGTCGTGTTGCTCGTTACCCAAAGCTACCACGTAGAGAGTTCTACCTTATTGTATATACGCGACTGTTTGACCCAATAATGAAATTTAGAAATAAATGTAGTATGGCGGCGGACCGGCCCACCAGACTCGTTGGGCTCGGTTCGTTACCCAACTATTGACCTCTGCACTGAATGAGCACGATTAACCGTCATATTAATTTGAGAGCATGGATTCGAGCGGGAAGGGAACTAAGTACAAACTGGCATTGTGGGTTAGACGACTCAGGATGAGTCGAATAGACTTTAAAACTGAGTTTATTACAATAAAAAATAACAATAGACTAAACAGTTAAAATATGCCGAAGCACTGTGTAGACTTCATAGATTCGTTACAAATTATCTCCAACATAAAGAAAATCAAAGGTGTGCCCATTTGCAAAGGTAAACTTAATATTGTGTGCTCATCATTTAAATGGCAAAAAACACTGAATTTACTTTAAGATATTATCCAAATTGAATTAGTATAGATTTACAAATTTAAAACATACTCTTATGTTCTAATCACTCCCAACCACACCCATACAGTAATTATTCATAAATTTGATTACAACTTAAGCAAGTCTCAAGTATATCAATCACCTTTCACTTCGTACTGCTATCGGCCCTTTCTGGGCTAGAGTTTCTTACTCTCCTTACCCGTACCGATCTTTCCAGCTCTTTTATACTCTAACTCGTCACTTAAATTAGATCATTTGATGTAATTTCTCGATCATTCTCTCTGTTTCCATTGGCTGAGACGATGGTGCCCGTGGCCTTGGGTGGGTTGCCAACACTGTACCAGCTACTACTAATGTGTTACGTCTTAGAATTCCAAGAACCATGCCGTACGTACTTCCGTTAATGCCTGTCTCTCTCTCCCACCTCACCACCGTAATAACCTATGCTGTATCATTTAATTCATGACACTTCCCGTATACCTTCCCTCGCGCCCAAGCACCTCGGCTTACGGCCATGTGAGTCATCAACCCATTAGGCTTAGCTTATCATAAGTTGTTTACGAACTGGCTTCGCCTTGCCGCAATCGTCTTTCTGGAATATTCTACAGTTTAAATTACTGATGCAATCCAATAACTAAGCATTCACATTCTCTATAACATCGGTTTGAATTTAACTACATACTAATACAGAGTAAAAATCCGCTCTACTACAGATGTAGCTCCTTCCATCATAGATTAAAATGTATTTTCCTCCGTTATTTACAATAATGATGATCCAACTTCTACACTGAAATCAATAACTCTAAAAAAAACTACACCCCCCCCCCCTTTTTTCCCCCTCTCGCCCCCATTGTCTCTCTATATCCTTTACATTGTATACACTGTAAACATTTACATAAATAACTTGTGTTAACACTCCTTTATACCTATAACATATTATCAATACAAAAGAAACATATAAACTCGCCTCCGTGTCAAGACACTTACGTAGCTTCTAATCACTTGTGCCGTAATCGCTAGATCGCAGTCTTGCAATAAGTGTTTCTGTTTTTAACGTTTCATTCACTGTTTTGATCAATGTTCCATCAGCTTGAGTAGGGTAGTCGCAGTCATTTTGCAGGTAGATTGCGAGCGAGTCGAAGGTCGTTCTTCAGTCGGCCAGTTCCATTACTTGCCGTCGGTATGAATTACGTTGTTGACAAACTTGCATCCATGTGATCTCGTTCCATTTGTCGCATGAAGTTCCTGACTGTGGTTAAGTTGGCAGATGGCCTTGCAGTGTATGGTAGTTTCTCTTGAAAGCTGCTAGTGCATTCTTCTCGTAGCCCGGCAATCCTGAAAAAGTAATCAAGACCAAGGGACGGCGTGTGCCCTGGTTCGACGGTGGTAAGATTAATTTTGTTTCTCCTGACTCAGGGCTGATGCACTTTCTCGTTCAACGCAAGATAGGGACTGAAAACGTGGCTTGAATTGCTTTCGACTTACGTGACTAAATGGCAGAGGCCGTCTTGTCTTTCCGTAGAAACAAAGTTTTAATGAGCTAACTTAATTAATTAAACATTTAACAAATTCTATAATGGCTTTGTTACTTGCTGTAAATATACTATGACTGTGACTTAGTAAGTATAATGTTACTAACTCAACAGTTGTAGTGAGTGTTATGTGACATGAATTATTTACCCACAAACTTTCGTCTTTACTATCTTCTACAATTATATGCAATGCAAATAGGTGTTACCTTTTGTTTTTAAAAGTGTTATGTGCCCAAGTTCTGCAATGTGTGCAATTTTCACTTTTTTTCTCTAATTTCTCTGTCCTTAGTAGGCAGTTACGTTTATTATATGCAATGATATTGATTCTGAGTGGATTGGTCTGTAATTTAATTATCTATCAAGGAATCTTCTCGATGACCAATATGTGTGGCTTAACAAACTCATTTATGCTCTTATACAGGGTGTCACTGTCGCACTGTCATGGACTTACTGCACTTCCCTGTTAGTAATCATCAATCAAGCTTGCCAACTTTTTAAAGTTTGGTCAGAGGCTCTCATTCAGGATTACGAAATCATTACCGACTCTCCATTGGCCTTCACTCATACTTTTGAACGTTTGCGAGCAATTACGCTTCGCCAGGGATGAAAAGAAGTTCTATCAAGGTCCAAATACCCATTAGTAATAAGTATATTCATTTATCACTCATACAAGTGCGTGCTTACCCTGTTTCACCCTTTCTTTTTTTTTTTTGCTTTACATCCGTTATGTTACATTGTCGTGAACTGAAGTCCGAAAACATTCCTTGCATGTGATTAACTTTATCTTATTTCTGTACAAGACATTTATCATACTTTGACTCTGATAACATTATAATGTGTCTCAATTTAAATCATCTAATTATTGCATTTTTTTGTTCTCAATTTAAAATCCATATTTTTTCCTTTCAACATCTATATGTTATTCTAAGTATGTATGCAACTTTGATTAGTTGTGTTTCTATTTCCATTAAACCTTAAAACTTGTGTAATCGTTTCTTGTTCTAGCAAGTTTATTGACTCAATAATGACAAATGTATCTACTCAACGCTAACTTCCTAATTGTCCTAATGCCTGCATTTGGTGCTGATATATTGTGCAATTAATTAATTTTTTTTTTTTTTTTTTTTTTAATAACAATGCCATTTTCACTAATTTTTCCGAAATTTACTCATGCCATTTATTCTTGAAGAGTTTTTAAATTAAGTATTATACTATACTGAATGAGTCCATCTTGTTGTCTCGACTTTCTCATCGGATGGTAGTCCTGTCCAAGAGGTACGCTCTAATCGCTGTGTCTCAGTCCTGCTCGTTTCGGGATGTTCAAATATGTAGCTGTTTAGTTGTTCATCTGTAATTAGAACCTTTTAATACACTATTCATGACATATTTTCCAATATCACTTTCGTTCACGTACTATCTCTTATCACGTTCTCTGCTCATACTATTAGGCTATCGTCGCAATAACCCAATCTTTTTTTTTTTTTTTTGCCATTAAACAATTCCTATAGCTCAACCTTTTAATTCACTCATCGGCTCACTAATACATCTTCACCTGGTAAATGTCCAATTCAACTATCTGACATTTTTCTCTATCCTCGTTCCTCTCATTGCTGTCTCGTATTTATCATTAACCATAACGACGTCTTAATGATCACCACTCGTTATTCGAAACACAATTATACAATAATTGCTTTCACTGTTATCGCTTACTAGCTTGTATCACACTATCATTAGCCTTACCATATTACCTGATCATATATTTTTTTCAAATCTGTTTAATATTAATATTTCACAATATTTATATGTACAATACATATTTATGTACAAATGCATGCAACCTCAACATCTGCTTTCCTTGTGAGTAATTGACTAGTATGCATCCTAGTACAATATGGGTCCCAATTTGATCTTATCTAGTAATACGAGTCATTTGTCTCGTGCCTGGGGTGATGCTAGCTAGTGCGCTCTAGCTTAGATTTCGGAATTACATAACTTGTCAAATCAATCCATATGACCCTACAATTTATATTCCTCCTAGTCTTGCTTCTCCCTTAACTTACTACTGTGTTGTTAACTCTCGATTACTCTCGTGTTAACCCCATCTCACTTCACTTGTCATTCTACATCCATTTATTTTTATTTTATTACGTAGGCCTAACTGATTATAATGCCGGTACTTCTGCAAGTCTTTTTAGTGTTTTAAATATAAATTTTTTATTTCTATCATTAATCCCTTTTTATGCAACTATAATATACTATTTGTATTTTCAAAATTCTATCCTTTCTTTTTTCTTGCATGGTATTATAAAACTCTAACTCTTTTTAAACACTTATACAAACTAAATCGATTTGTTAGTTTACCCCCGATTAAATCCTTTTTAACTAAACCCTTAGTTAATTACATCACTTGTCTACTTATTTGCTAAACATGTTTTAACTAACCTATTTTACTTTACCTTCCCTTTGTTGCAACATCTTACTATCTTTCTACTTTCTCCTTCTCCTTACTTATTTCTCACACTCATCTCTTTCTAACCTTCTCTTTTATACCATTATGCTTTAGCTAATCGTCGTCCTCTTCGTCCTCTACTATGGTCCTAAACTTCGCAACGGGTATCTGTGGTTGGTTGCTCACGTCCTGAACTTCAACTACCTGCGTGCGTCCTTAATCCCGTCGTCGTCGTCCTCAAAAATTTTACCATTTCTTGGGTCTCTGCCTGTCCTTAGCTACAAATCTAGCTCTTCGTCCTCTTTTTCGTCTGCTTTTCTAGCTGATCCAATGCTTCTATCTCGTCTGCGAACTTGCATGGTTTTAAACGATTTGCGTGTTTTTAACTGCGTTCCTGCCTTTCCGTCATGTCCTTTTTTTTTAAAATAAAGGTAATCGAATTTGAAATAATCCTGTGTGGTCCAGAATACAACCGTGCCAGCTTCTTTGTTAACCAATGGCTTAATCTAGGTGTGTATAGGAACACTTTGTCCCTAGTTCATACGTGACTGGCTTAGTCGACCCGGTTGTAGTACTCATGTTGTCTATCCCTGCTTAACTTAGCTCTTTCTCTTGCTTCTCTGAAGGTGTCCTGCAGGCGTGCTATCAGCTCACTACTATAGTTTACATCAACGTCATAGCGCGTCC
Source organism: Sweltsa coloradensis (assembly GCA_024449915.1). NCBI lineage: Eukaryota > Metazoa > Arthropoda > Insecta > Plecoptera > Chloroperlidae > Sweltsa > Sweltsa coloradensis. The sequence goes on from JAMZAV010010589.1 coordinate 8,166, forward strand.
TCGATGGTTTAATGATTGCATCAAATGGTAGTTCTACATCACGGCCTAATTCCATAAAGAAGGGTGACTGTCCTGTACTGCAGTGAGGTGTAGCGCGATATGCTAGCATACAATATGGTAGCCATTGATCCCAGTCTGTCTGGTCCTTGTTTACATAATGTGATAGGTACTCTTCATACTCCTATGTTGTCTTTCACAAGTAGAGTTGCCACTTGAGTTGTACGTCGTTGTCTGTAGCTTTTTTAATGCGCAACAGAGCACAAACTTCCTTCATTACATTACCTATAAAGTTTTTTCCGCAATCGCTAATTAAATTGTCGGGATTCCGTGGCGTGAAACGATTTGTGTTAAAAAAGGCGATCGCGAGGGTTTTGGCGGATTGGTCGCGAGGGCAATGCATTTGGATACTTGGTAAAATGGTCTACAAAGGTAAGTATGTACTTATTTCCAGACAAAGTCGTTGTGAGAGGCCCACAATGTCCAGCCCGCACCATTGCATTGGTTTGGTGGCCTCTGGAAACTTCTGTAGGGGTGCCTTACGCACGTGGGGCGACGTCTTTCGTCTTTTTACACGAATGCATTGTTGTACATTTGGCGTATGTTTGCGTCCATTCCTGTCCAATAGAATCGTTTTAATCAATTCCGTGCAACGTGTTACTCCGTTATGTCCTGCCATTGGTGCATCATGAAATGTTTTTAGTATCTTTAATACCATAGTTCTAGCAAATACTAGTTGGTCCTCTCTCTGGTTTGGGAGTTCTTATCTTGTACAACAGTCCGTCCTCGTCCAGTGCATACGTTTTCGTTGCTACGGTTATCCCTTTGTTAACTGAGCTATTACGTCCCTTTTGTGCAGGGTCCCTTCGTTGCTGTCTCGTATCGTTTTCTATCATATACTGGCTCAAACTCGGGTGCAACTGCACTAATGCATATTCTTGACAAACAGTTTTGCGTTGTGTTCAACTTGCCTTCTCTGTACTTGACTGTGAAGTTAAAATTACTCAAAAGAATTGACCATCGGGCTAATCGCGAAGTTGGGTCTTGCAATGAGTCTAACCATACTAAAAGGGGCGGTGATCGCAGTATATGGTTTAAGTGATTTCCCATACAGGTAGCAGTTGAAATATTTTATTCCGAACACTATACCCAACAATTCTCTTTCGGTTACTGTGTAGTTCTTCTCTGCGTTATTCAATACCCTTGATGCATAACCAACCCGGTTTTTCTATTTCCCTTTTGACATCTGTGAGAGTAACAGCTCCTACTGCGACGTCACTGGCGTCGGTAGATAAGATGAACTCTTTATCAAACATGGGGTAAATCAACACTGGTTCCTTGCATAGCGCTCTTTAGCGTTGTAAATGCTTTCTCTTGAGCTTCTCCCCATTCAAACGCTGTTTCTTTCTTTGTTTGTTTTTGTTAACGGTCTGGCTATCGACGCATAGGAATTTATATGTCTTCTATAATACCCCGACATTCGAGAAAGCCCTTTACTTTTGTCACATCGGTTGGTCTAGGATATCCTGTATTGCTTTGACTTTACGTGGATTCGGTTTAATTCCATCTTCAGACACAACATGGCCTAAATAGTCCAATTTGGTTCTCAGAAATGACATTTCGATGGTTGTAATTTCAAATTTGCATCTCTTAGTCTGTCAAAAACTTCTCGAAGTCTCTCGATGTGTTCCTCTATGGTACGTGAATGCACAATTACGGGCATCGATATAACACATGCAACGAATGCCTATGAGTCTTTATAACACTGAGTCCACTAGTTTTTGAAAATCGCCGCTGAGTTTTCATTCCCATCACCATTCTGGTGATTTTAGGTGCTCTCTCCCGGTCACAATAGCACACTTTTCTTTGTCCTCAGGCCTTATCAGTACCTGGTGATACCCCTGATTTAAATCGAGGCTGGAAAAATATTTTGCACCTCCTAGCATGTCCCCGTGTCTCGTTTTTATTCGGAAGTGTCCAAATTTGGAAATTTTTCGTTACACTATTTAATCCCCCCATATCTGCTACGACACGATAACCTACTGGTCCTGGGCTGCCGTCTGGTAGCGGTTTGCTTGGGTTTTTCGACGAGAAGCAAGGAAAAACTCCATTCACTGTTAGTCGGCTCTAATATTCCCTTATCCTTTCATGTTTCCCGTATGCATTTGTCAAGTATAGTCCTCCTTGAATGTGGTATCCTGTATGGAGGTCGTTAATCGGCTTTGTGCCTTCTATTAACTCTAATTTGTGCTGTACTTTGGATGTGCATCCGAAAGTCTTTTCATCTTGTGAAAATAAATCAACATACTCAGTTAAAAATTCTTGCATCTGTTTCTTAACCGGTTCCTGTCAAATGGTCTAAGTTTCCCCATAGTTTCCATTCTTGCTGTGTAGGCTTGTTCTTGCCCTTGGTCCCGATATGGAGGCTAGCGTCCCTTGTTCTTTCATTTGTTCCCTTCTCGCTCCCGAAACCGATTTAAATGCTTCCCAACAGAGTGTTCTTGGGTATCTCTATGTCTGTTTGCGTAATATTCATGATTTGTAACTGTACTTTATGGTCTTCTCTTTCGTAATTTAAAGAGCGCGCACATAATATGCCTCTATGCGTTAATATGGCTGGTTCAAACAATAACACATTCCCTTCACTTTCATCCGCGTGTGATCGCGATGAAACCCCGTTGTATACCTTCCCCAGAGCACCTCCGACGAGCTGGTATAGTTGTTCTTTCTTTTAATCGCACTAACCTGATACATTCATTATTTTGCGTCTGTTGTTCCTTGCTCGTAACATCGCAAGTTGGCTCAATCACTTCTGCTTGTTGCATAACTGTTGTAGGCTGTGTTGTTCTTCTTCTGTAGTTCCGTCTTAATGGTCTGTTCCCTGTTGGCGAATGTGGTTTTATATCCGCTTTATTCTGCTTATCTGGGTTTTAATCTCGTGGAATTAGAATTGTTTACTCTGTGCTTTTTACGTTTTATTAATGAGGTTAATTGCTGGGGTGCCTTGTACATATGCATTTAGTTCTCTTGCATCTAACTTGGTTCCTCTGTTCGGTAAGCTCTTGATATCTATAGCCACCTTGTTGTTACCTTCCCACATGTATTGGTCTGTTGTGGATATATTGAATTTGTATTCATGCAAAAAGTCCTTTCCGATCACTCCGTCTACGTCAACCCCAAAAATGTCGTCTCTTCCTTCACGAATGGGAACAAGTAAACATCGTTCCTAAGTTCAGGCTAAAAACTGTTTCGCCCGTGGTCGAAAATGCATCTCCTGTTGCAGCATACAATATTTGATCAAATGGTTCGAGTCGGTTGTCCTCCTGTTCTAACTATCCCTTGTCGTATTAATGAAACAGTAGCGCCACTATCAATAAAAATTTTTCACAGTCCGTTAGTGTAGTGAGCGGATTTTTATCTCTGTATTAGTATTTTTTAAATAAAAACCGATGTTATAGAAAATGTAAAATTTTAGTATTAGATTAAATCAGGTAATTAAAAACATGTGAATTTCCAAAAAAAAGACATTGCGCAAGGCGAAGCCAAAGTTCGAAACAACTTATATAAGTTACCCTAAGTTGCTGACTCACTTCCCGCGATGTCGCGAGGAGGTACGAGTGTATTTAAATATCATTATTACGCATTTCTTGGAAGTTTAAGACTAAACCTTTGGGTAACTGTAATTTTGGCACCCAAGGCCACGCACAATCCTCACCAAGGGAAACCAAAGAAGATCTAAAAAAGTACATCAAAGATCAATTAGTAAACGAGTTTAGAGTAAAAAGAGCTGAAAATGGGTAGGGAAAAGGAGAGAAAGGAACCGACGAAGAGCGATAGCATAGAAGAAATGATCTTGAGACTTGAAGTTAATCAAATTAAAATATTACTTAGGTTTTGGGGGAAAAAATAAATATGTTTTAAATTGTAATCAACTATTGTTTGGGAATATATCTTGAAAAGAAAAATTCAGTGTTTTTGCTTTTAATAAGCCCAATATAAGTTCCCTTGGCCCAAATGGGCACTTTTTGATTTATAGGGTTTTTGAGATAATGTTTGTAAGAATCTAGATTTTCCCCCCCCCCGGGTTGGCATATTTAATTTTATCTATTTTTATGTTTTTATTCGTAAAAAAGTCTTTTTAAAAGATCAAATCGACTCATCCCCTGATCGCTAACCCACACTTCCAGTTATCGTATTTCCCCGCTCGAACCCCTGCTAAAAATTTATATGAGGGTTTAATGGGCTGGGTGAACGATTTTAGCGGGTTTTTCGAACCCGAGCCCTAGAGTTGTGGGCCGGTCAGCCGCAATACTCAGGGGGTGACAGCGATGGGGGATTAGATCAGTTGCGGATTTAATCAGTTTTGGGATAGTTAAAATTTTTTTGGGGGAATTCGACAGTGTCAAGGGAAACGATAAAAAAGTAATTTAAAAAATTCTGTGACACCCTTTTAAACCCTTTACATAGAAATAAACGTGATTTACAATGCCTGTAGTACCGATAGCCGATGAGGTTCCTCTAGGAAGTGTCGGACTTTTTTGGCATTAATCAAAAATTTTTTCGGGGGAAAATCAGGACAAACAGTTTGAACTTTTTTTATAAATAGATAGGGATCATTATTAGCGGGATGGAAAACCAGAACTAAAAACCGGGATAACTGTGAAAAAAGCTAAAAGGGCGAAGCTAAGGAATTTTCAATGTAAAAAACCGAGCTACACTCATCAATTTGAAGGCAAAAAAAGCAAGTTTGACTCAGCGATTTAAAGGGAAAGGGAAAACATAATTCGTAAGCTCCAGCGATTTAAAAAATTGGTGCAACGACCAACGAAACTAACCAGTATGAAACGCGGCAAAGGAAGGGAAGGGCCCAAAATTCGATTTATTTGGGAAGATAGAGCGGAAAAACATTCGTTTGAAATTGCGGAGGAGCTTTGTTGGCGAAATTTCCCCCCCGCGGTTTTAGAGAAGCAAAGAGTTTTTGTTTTGGAGATCCCTAAAAAATTCACAAGAAATCAGATAGCGTTTGAAGAGCTGAAATATTTGCTAACCAGTGATAAGAATGGGTGTTCAAACAGTAGATCAAAACAATTTTACCTACCCCACCGCTCGTGCAAACCACTAACCCCACCGCTATGCGACAAGGACCCCGAAGGCCAGGAATGCAGTAATAATAGAAACGTAAACAAGAAACAGGGAAAGAAACTTGAACTTTAACTCGGTTCAATACAATGTTATGAATGTCGTAATTTTGTCATTACCTCGGACTGCCAGAAAGGGGAAAAAAACACAAAACGATGATAATTGTAATCCCCCAGAATTTTGCACGAAGTCACAAGCAGGAGTTCACCTGAAGGAGTACGACGGCCAGATACAAGTGAAAAAACAGCCTACTTCAAACCCAATCAAAACAATAACAATTTTTAATTATTGTAATTACCGGGCATGTCAGCGTGATTGTTTTTCGCAAAAAAAGGGAACCAGATACAAGTGCAAAACGAAAAAGGTTCCGTTTTGGCGCGGAGGACAAACCCAAAAAAAATTGGGCCCCCCGCAGTTACTTACGAGATACTGGGAAAATTTTTTGGGGCAAGGAATGGATTTATTATAACTGTGTGGTGCTATAAAGAACGGAACAAAAGGACTGTAAAACTTTTTTTTTGATAGGGGCCACTGTTTCTTAATACGACAAGGGATAGTTAGAAAAAGGAGGAAAACCCACTCACCTTTGATCAAATATTGTATGCTGAAACGGAAAGGGCATTTTCAAAACACAGGCGAAACAGATTTAGCATGAATTTGGGGAAACGATGTGTACTTTTTTCCCATTCGTCATGGAAAGAGAGAATTTTGGTGACGTAGACGAGTGATCGGAAAGGACTTTTTGCATGAATCAAATTCAATATATCCAAAACGACCAAATACATGGGGAAGGAACAATAAGATTGCAAGATTCAAATTTGCCAAACAGAGGAACCAAGTTAGATGCAAAAAACAAAATGCATATGCAAGGCACCCCAGCAATTTAACCTCTTTAATAACGTAAGACAAGAGTAAACAATTTAAATTCCCACAGATTACAACCAATAAGCAGAATAAAGCGGAAATAAAACCTTCCCCCAACACGAACAGACCACAAGACGGAACTACGAAAAGAACAACACAGCCTACAACAGTTATGCATAAAAGCAAAGTGAAAACCAGCTTGCGGTTTCGAGAAAGGGGAAAAACAGACGCAAAATAATGATTGAAAAGGTTAGTGCGATAAAAAGAAAAAAACTATACCACAATCGGAGGTGCTCTGTAAAGTATACAACGGGTTCAGCGCGATCCCCCGCGGATGAAAGTAAAGGGGAAAATGTTTTTTGTTTAAACCCAGCCATATTAACGCATAGAGGCAATTAGCGGCGCTCATTAATTACCGAAAGGGAAACCAAAAAGTACAATTGCAAATCATGAATATTACGAAAACAGAATAGAGATACCCAAGAACACACTGATGGGAACATTGAGTTAATTTCGGGAAAGGAATAAAACAATGAAGAAAAAGGGACGCTGCCCCCATATCAGACCAAGGCAAAAAAAGCCCTACGCAACAGGAAATAAAAGCCTTGGGGAACTTAGCCCTTTTTGACAGGACCTTTTAAAAAACGAGCAAGAATTTTTTAATGATATGTGATTTATTTTACAAGATGAAGAGACTTGGGATGCACATAAAGGACGAAAAATTAGAGCTAATAAAAGGGCCCAAAAAGCCGATTAACGACCCCCATACAGGATACCACTTCAAGGAGAGTAACTTGACAAAGCTACAAATGAAAGAAAAGGGGGAATATTAGACCCAACAACATGAAGGAGCTTTCTGTGCTTCTCGCGAAAAACCTAGCAAACCACTACCGACGGCACCCCAGGCCCCCGTGGTTATCGAGTCGTGCGATATGAGGGGTTTAAAAAGCGTAACGAAACTCAAATTTGGACACTTCCGAAAAAAAACAGACACTGGACTCTAGGAGGAAAAATATTTTTCCAGCCCTTTTTAAACCCGGGGTTCCCAGGGTCTGATAACCCCCGAGGACAAAAAAAAAGTGTGCTATTTGACCGGGAAGAGCACCTACAATACCCCAAAATGGGGGGAGGGAATTTAAAAAACTCAGCGGCGATTTTTAAAAACTAATGGCTCATGTTAAGGACTCATGGCATTCTTGCATGGTTATTCGATGACGTAATTGTGCATTCCGTACCATAGAGGAACACATCGAAGATTCGAGAAGTTTTTACAGAAAGAGATGAAAATTTTAAAAAATTTAAAACCATCAAATGTCTTTTCGGGAAAACCCAAATTTGGGACTATTTGGCCAGTTGTGTCTGAAGATGGAATTAAACCGAACCCACGGAAAGTCAAGAATACGGAGTATCCTAGCCCAACCGATTGACAAAAGTAAAGGGTTTTTCTGGAATGTCGGGGTATTATGAAACATATAAATTCCTATGCACGTACCCCAACCGTTAACTGAACTAAAAAAGAAAGAAACAGCTTTGAATGGGGAAAAGCTAAAGAGAAGGCTTTTAAAACGCTAAAGGACGCCTATGCAAGGAACCAGTGTTAATTTACCCCTGTTTTTAAAAAGTTCTCTTTTCACCCACCCGTGACTCGCAGTAGGGGCTGTACTCTCACAGAGCAGAAGGAGTAAAAACCAGTGGGGTTTTGCATCAAGAGTTTAAATAACGCAGAGAAGAACTACACGTGACGAAAAAATTGTTTTATTTTTCGGGAAAAAAATATTTAAAATCTACCTATATGGAAAAACACTTCACCATATACTGCGATCCCGGGCCTTTATATGGTTAGACTCATTGCAAGATCCAACTTTGCGATTAGCCCGATGGCAATTTTATTTTAATTTTAACTTCACATCAGTACAAGGGGAAAGGGAAATTTAAAAACGAACCAGACTGTTTTCAAGATATGCATAAGGCAGTTGCACCCGAGTTTGAGGGCCGTTTTGACAGCGCGGATACGAGACGAACCTAAGGACCCTGCACTAAGGACGTAAATAGCCCCAGTTTAAATAAGGACAACCCAAACAAAAGGGGAGATGAGGACGAGGACGGATTGTTTACAAGTAAGACTGAAACCCGAGAGAGGCCAACTATAGTCCAGAAAATTGGTATTAAAGATACTAAAAAAAATTTATGATGCCCAAATGGCAGGACATAACGGAGTAACCGTTGCACTGAATTGATTAAAACACGATTCTATTGGACAGGAATGGACGCAAACATACGCCAAATGTACAAAAATGCATTCTGTAACAAAGAAAAAAACTCGCCCCACTTACGTAAGGCCCCCCCCCCCAGAAATTTAGAGGCCCCCAAAAAAATGCAATGGTGGGGGGCTGGAAATTGTGGCCCCTCACAACGACTTTTTCTGGAAATATCATACTTACCTTTGTAGACCATTTTTCCAAGTATCCGAATGCATTGCCCCCCGCAACCAATCCCCAAACCTCGCATCGCATTTGTAACCAAATCTTTCACGCCACGGAAACCCGACCAATTTTTAGCGATTGCGGAAAAAACTTTATAGGTAATGAATAAGGAATTTGTGCCTGTTGCGCATTAAAAACTACAAACAACGACGTACAATCAAGTGGCAAATTTACTTTTGAAAGACAACACAGAACAATGAGGTACCTATCACATTTTAAACAAGGGCCAAAAAGACTGGGATCAATGGCTACCTTTGCTGCTAGCTATCGCGCTACGCCTCACTGCAGTACAGGACAGCCCCTTCTTTATGGAATTTGGCCGTGATGTAAAAAATTCCATTTGATGCAATCATAAAAACCAAACAAAGGGGCGCTAGACGTTTGATGTAAACTACAGTAGTGAGCTGATAGCACGCCTACAGGACACCTTCAAGAAGCAAGAGAAAAGCTAAGTTAAGCAGGGTAGACAACAGAGTACTACGACCGGGCAATAAGCCCTCACGTTCAATTGGAACAAGTGTTCCTATTTCACACCTAGGTTACGCCCGGACTAACAAAGAAGTTGCTCAGTTGTGGCTGGACCCCACGGATAATTTAGTTCGTTCGCCTGTTTTTTTAAAAAAAAACATGTACGGAAGGGCAGAACGCAGTTTTAATACACGCAATCGTTTTAAAGCCATGCAAATTCGCAGACGAGATGAACTTTGGGTCATTGAAAAAGAGACAAAAAAAGGACAAAGGCTAGGGTTTTTTAGCTAAGGACGATGAGGACCCACAGAATTGTAAATTTTGGGACCGGAAAAACGTAGATTTTAAGGAAACACAGGTAGTAAAGTCAGGGCGTGAGCAACCAACAACAGATACCCTTGCGAAGTTTAGGACCAAAAAGAGGACGAAGAGGACGACATTACTAAGGCTAGGTATGCACAGAAGAGGTTAGAAAAAATAATGCGAGAAAAAAAAAAAAGTAAGGAAAGGAAAAGTAGCGATATGAGATGTTGCAAAAATAGGTAAATTAAAAAGTTTAGTTAAAACCCTGGGTAGCAAATAAATAACTAGGAGTAATTAATTTGGGTTTAAGCTTAATTAGAATTAATGGGGGTAAGCACCAAAAACGATTTAGTGTGTAAAATATAAATGTGAGATAGAATTTTAATCCATTGCAAGAAAAAAAGAAAGGGTAGGATTTTTTAAATACAAATTGTAAAAAAAAGTTGAAAAAAAGGGGTTAAAGATAGAAATGAAAAAATTATTTTTTAAAAACAGAATAAGACTTGCAGAAGTACTGCATTGTAAACATAGGCCTGCGTAATAAAAAAAAATAGAATGGATGTAAAAAACAAATAAAGTGAGATGGTAAACATGAAGTAAACGGAGTTAAAAACATAGTAGTAAGTTTAAAGGGGGAAGAAGATAGGAGGGAAATAATTTAGGGGCATATGGGTTGATTTGACAAGATGAATTTTTCCCAAATTAAGCTAGGACGCCTAGCTAGCATTGCCCCGGAGAGAACAAATAACACCATTGAGAACAAAAAGGAACCCAATTTTAGTTGCATACTAGTCAATCTCACTAGGAAAACAGATATTTAAGTTGCATGAATTGTGCAGAGATATATATTTATTTGTTTAGTGTACATAAAAAAAGGTGAAATTTAATGTTAATTAATTAAAAGGAAAAATAGGTTTTAAAAAAATAATGTAGACTATTGTAGTGTGATACAAACTAGTAAGCGTAACAGTGAAAGCAGTTATATTATTTTGATTCGGAAAACATTAGTGTCATTAAATGTCTTATGGTTTTAAAGATAATTACGGGCCCGTAATGAGGGAACGAGGATAGAGAAAAAAGTCAATAGTTTAATTTGGGCATTTACCAGGGGGAAATGTATTAGTGAGCCGAAGTGAATTAAAAGGTTGGCTAAGGAATTGTTTAATGGCAAAAAAAGTTGGGGTTTTTGCGACGATAGCCTAAAGTACGAGCGAGAAAAGGATAAAGATATACGGAACGAAAGTGATATTGGAAAATATTTTGAAAAGGGTATTAAAAGTTTAAATTACAGATGAACAACTAAAAAGCTACATATTACGACATCCCCAAACGAGCAGGACAGAGACACACCCATTGAGCGTACATTTGGACGACTACCCTCCATGAAATTGAACAACAAAATGGCTCATTCAGTATAGTATAATACTTATAATAAATTTCTCTTCAAGAAATTAATGGCATGATAAAATTTTGGTAAAAATAGTGAAAAAGACTTTGTTATTTTAAAACTATGAGCTGAAACTTGAAATTTTTTTTAACTTTGGCTTAAAAAAAAATTAATAACACGGGGGTTTTAGCACCACAATCAACATTAGGACAACTGGAAGTTAACTTGGAGTAGATACATTTTTCATTTGGAGTCAAAACTTGTTAGAAAAGAATCAATTACACAAGTTATTAAGTTTAATGGAAATAGAAACACAACCAACAATTGCATTTCAACTTTGAGTAACAAAATTAGAGCTGTAAGAAAAGAAAAAAAAAGGTTTTAAAATTTAGAGCAAAAAAATGCAATAATTAGATGTTTGAATTTAGACCCATTATAATGTTATAGAGTTATAGTAGATAAATGTCTTGTACAGAAATTAGAAAAAGTTAATCACATGCAAGGAATGTTTTTTAAACCTCAGTTACGGCAATGTAACAAAACGGACGTAAAGCAAAAAAAAAAAAAAAAAAAAAAGGAGGAAGGAAGGGGGAGACAGGGCAAGCACGCACTTGTATGAATGATAAATGATTAAACTCTTAACTAATGGGTATTTGGACCTTGATAAACTTCTTTTTATCCCTGGCGAAGCGTAATTTTTCGCAAAAAGTTCAAGAGTATGTGTGAAGGCCCAAGGAGCCAAAAAGGGACGTAAGCTGAAGGAGCCTCTGCAAAATTTTTAAAAAGTTTCAACTTGAAGAGATTTTAACAGGAAATGCAATCATGACATGCGACATGAACCCCGTTAAGAGGTAAAAAGTTTGTTAAGCCAAAAAGTTTGGGTTACCCAAATATTCCTTAATAAATATTTTAATTAAATCCAATCACTCAAAAAAGTAATCATTGCATTTTAATAACGTAAAACCTAAAGGGACAGAGAGCTTTTGGGAAGAGACATAAAAAAATTTCCCCCATTGCAGAATTTGGGGAATAAAATTATTAACAAAGGGAAAACTAAATTTATAAAAAATTTAGGAGATATAAGAGAAAAAATTAGGCAAGTAATTCAAATCACACCAAACTGTCGAGTGAAATTTACTTCTAAAACACAGTCAAAGTATGTTTTACAGCAAGTAACGAGCATTATAGAGTTTGTTTTTATTGGTTAATTGGTTTTTTTGGTTTCCCATTAATAACCTTTTTATGCGAATGATAATTCCCTGCCCCTTCAGCACGTAAACGAAGCAATTCAAGCCCAATTTTTAGTCCCTATCTTTTCATTGACGAGAAAATAAAAAAGCCAAAAAAGGAGAAAAAAAATTAACTACCACCAACACCAGGGGGCACGCCCCTTGATTGATTTTTTTTTCAGGGTTGCCGGCTACGAGACAAAGCCTTTCACTTCAAAGAAAACTACTCAGCCGTAGAACTTCGTGGGAACATGGAACGGATAAATATGGAGAAGTTTGTCAACAACGTAAACCCACCAAAAAGTAAAGGAACATGGCCGACTGAAAACGCCTTCGACTCGCATCTACTGCAAAATGCGCGATACCTACTCAAGCGATGAACATTTATCAAAACAGTGAAGTGAAAAAGTTAAAAACGAAACACTTATACACTGCGATTCTACGATACGGACAGTGATTAGAAAGCATACGTTAAGTTCATGGACACTAGTTTATATGTTTTTGTTATTAATATGTATGTAGAGGTATGTGTTAACACAAGTTTTTATTAAATGTTAAGGTAAACAAGTAAAGGTTTCATCATTTTGATTTTTTTTAGATTTTGATTTCGTAAAAGTTTCATCATTTTGTAATAACGATGAAAACTTTTAATTAGAGGAAGGAGCTATGTAGTAGAGCGGATTTTTATCTCTGTATTAGTATGTATTTAAATTCAAACCGATGTTATAGAGAATGTGAATTTTAGTATTAGATTGAATCAGGTAATATTAACATGTAGAATATTCCAGAAGAAAGACGATTGCGCAAGGCGAAGCCAAAGTTCGTAAACAACTTATATAAGTTAGCCTAATGTTGCATGACTCACATTGCCCGCGATGTCGCGAGGAGGTACGAGTGTCATTTAAATATCATTATTACGCATTTCTTGGAAGTTTAAGACGTAAACACATTAGGTAGTAGCTGGTACAGGTTGGCACCCAAGGCCACGCACAATCGTCTCAGCCAATGGAAACAGAGAGAATGATCTAGAAAAGTTACATCAAATGATCTAATTAGTGAACGAGTTGAGTATAAAAGAGCTGAAAATCGGTAGGGTAAGGAGAGTAAGGAACCAGACGAAGAGCCGATAGCAGTAGAAGAAGATGATACTTGAGACTTGTAAGTTAATCAAATTATAAATATTACTTAGGTGTTGGAGAAAATAAATATGTTTTAAATTGTAAATCTAACTATTGATTGGAATATATCTTGAAAAGTAAATTCAGTGTTTTTGCATTTAAATGAAGTCACAATATTAAGTTACCTGTGCAAATGGGCACTCTTTTGATTTATCTTGTGTTTGAGATAATGTTTGTAACGAATCTATGAAGTTACACGGTGTTGGCATATTTAACTGTTATATCTATTGTTATGTTTTATATCGTAATAAAGTCATTTTAAAGATCTAATCGACTCATGCCTGAGTCGTCTAACCCACACTTCCAGTTAGTACGTAGTTCCCGCTCGAATCCATGCTATCAAATTAATATGACAGTTAATCGGCTCAGTCAGTAACAGAGGTTGTAGCTGGGTTTCGAACCCGAGACCTAGAGTTGTGGAGCCGGTCAGCCGCCATACTACATTAGTTCCGTTCTTATTATGCACCACACCAGTTATAATAAATCCATTCTCTTGCCAAAAATTTCCGAGTATCTCGTAACGTAACATGCGGGGCTCTAATTTTTTCGGTTCCCGTCCTCCGCGCCAAAACGAGAACCTTTGTCGTTTTGCACTTGATATCTGGCTTCCCTTTGTTTGCGAAAGCAATCACGCTGTACATGACCTGGTAGATTACAATAATAACATCTGTTATTGTTTTGATTCGGATTTGAAGTAGGACCGCGACTTTCACTTGTTCGTCTGGCTGTCGTACGTCCTTCGGGTGAACGTCCTGCTTGTTGACAATTGCGTGCAAAATGTCCTGGGGCATTACAATTATAACATCGTTTCTGTGTTTGTCTCCGTTGCTGGCAGTCTCGAGCGTAATGACCGAAATTACGACATTCATAACATTGTATTGAACCTGAGTTAAAGTTCCAGTTACTTTCCCTGTTTCTTGTATTATCGTTTCTATTATTGCCCGCATTCCATGGCCTCTCGGGTGTCCTTGTCTGCATAGCGCGTATGTTAGTGGTTTGTACTGAGTCGCGTGGCGTAGGTGAAACTTGTTCTGATGCTACTGTGTTGAACACCGACTTCTTATCACTGGTTAGCAAATCATTTTCATGCTCTTCAATCGCTATCTTGATTGCTTCTGTGAATGTTTTAGGCGATCTCAACAAAACAAATCTCTTTGCTTCTCTAATACCGCGAAGAAATTGCGCCAACAATTGCTCTTCTAGCAATTTCAAACGAATGTTATTTTCCGCTTTACTTCCGAATAACTCGAATTTTGGTCCCTTCCTTCCTTAGGCCGCGTTGCATAACTGGTCTATT